>BQNB010027462.1:5195-22495 GCA_026074375.1 Tanacetum coccineum | reverse complement strand
AATCCCGTTTGTGTTAGCCGGATAGGTAACCAAACATACTATATTTGAATCTCATAGGTATATGGCAATTACCTGCACCGAGGCCATTATCATTATATATATCATTATTGATATATACACAAGTCAGTTTGTGTGCCATGAGCTTAGACGCAATAATACACTATTAATATTGTTTTCTATAATAATTGTGCTCGGACAATTATTACACTATGACTTGTATTCACACTATTTATCATAAACCTATGAATTTCACTCAACCTTTGTGTTGACTTTTTAGCATGTTTATCTTAGATAATTAAGCAAGCATGGCACGGAGTGGCACGGACTTGAAGATCGCTAAACTGTTATCATTCAAACTTTATGTTTTTATATTTTGGGACCTGTCCTTTTGTAAAACTCTGATGAATAAATGAATGATAACAAAAATTTCCAAAAATGTCTCTTTTGAGTCGTTTTCTATATTTATGACTGTTGTACTATAAAGTAATACCCCAGATTAGCTTCCACTGCTATATGTAAAAATGGGGGTGTTATATGCGTGGAGCCGAGAAGTTATGAGTAATACCATTGGCATTACAAAACTCTCTAAATTGCACTTCATTATCAAATTCTCTACCATGGTCGGTTCTTATTGACACTATTGTACATCCTAATTGGTTTTGAATTCTCTTACTAAATATTTTGAATTGATCGAAAGTTTTGGTTTTGTCCTTAAGGAATCTAGTCCAAGTATACCTAGAGTAGTTATCTACTATGACTAAGGTGTAGCAGTTTCCTCTGTAACTCCGTACGGCGGATGGACCGAATAGACTATATTCTTAGCCTTATGACTAGCATGAGTTTGCTTTCCAATTTTGCAAGCATCACAGAAGTGTTGATCAAACTTAAGCTTAGGTAAGTTTCTAACTAATTCCTTAGATGCTAACGATAGAATGAGAAGCATATTTGCGTGACCTAATCTCCTATGCAACAACGTGGAGTTTTCATCAATCGTTGCTAGACAAATTTTGTCTTCAGGCTTATTTCCTAATTTCATCACATATAAGCCTTTCTTCCTAATACCTCTACCTATGACCTTACCATCCTTAGTAACTTCACTATCATGTTAAGAGAAAGTTACTCTACATTTATTATCACATATTTGCCCTATACTTAACAAGTTAAATCTTAAATTATCTACATGCTCTACATTATCTATTTTGAGAGAGTCATTTGAAATAGTACCTTTGCCAATGATGTTACCGCGAAGATTACTACCAAAAATGACATTACCTTCGTTGTATGCCTTCTAGCTTGAGAAGAGCTTTTGGTTACCCGTCATGTGTTTGGAGCATCCGCTATCCTTTATCCACTCATCCGGTTCCAAGTCGACTCCAAGGCATATCTATTTATATAAGGCAACACCTCAAACATTTGGTCCCTAATATCTTATGGGTCCAAAGTTGTTAGTGCTAAACATCCCTTGTATTTGATGCAATTGGTTAGGATGTGGAAATGGAAGACACATTTTGCATGGCATGTAACTTTGTCGTGGGAAGTTGTTCCAAGTTACAGGAAAACCATAAGGTTGATTTTGTCGACCAATGTTTCTTTTTGGTTGCGGTGTTTTAGGATGATGATAATTATTTATGACTCTTCTGGGTGGTGGAGTTTTTGATCTAAAATTTGATTTTGAAAATCCAACTCTGGGCTTTGAGAATGGCTTATAGAATTGCTTAATGTTACACCCCGCCTAGGCGAAAACACGAGGCGTAACATTATGGATATCATCACAACACAATGGTGTCTACTATTGAGAAATCTAAATGAAAGAGATAATCAAATGGACACTATGTGTCATGACAATACCCAACACAAGATAAAGGAGTCTTGCATTACTAAAGTAATGTCGTACACGAAACAACATAATCTGAAAACTTACAATCTCCAACAAACAAGTATCAAGCAAAACAAATGCCATAAATGAAAAGACTAAAAATGACAACTCCACAAGCAATTCCTAGGTCTCTCTAGCCACTCTCCTAACATCCTTTTTATCATCATGATACTCACTTGAAAATGATGCTTAAAAACGTCAACATAAAGTTGGTGAGAGTCATAGGTTTAAGACACGTAAATCAAATCCAATTGTAAATTACTGTGATAATAAAGAAAACATTGCAGGACAATAAATGAACTACCATATAGGCTAACATGCAAATCCAATCAATCATACAAATAACCGACAAACGACTACAAGACGTCTCATATCGCACCAATGTCCCTGTGGTTACCCCCTTAGCCCAGGCAATGGATACTCTCAAAGTAAGCTTCCTGCCCGCTAGGCCACAGTACCATCAACTAAACAGGCCATGGATACTCGCAGGTGATCCCCCTGACTTAGTTCATAATTCTCAATATCACATCACAAACATGTAGCACACAACATACAATAGTCACGTATAGTTCATGCATCTTTGACAACACATTATCATAGTAATCAAAACATTTCCAAACACTTTGCATCACTGCCACCCTAATAAATCATAAGAAAAGAGGGGCTATGAAACCCACCTGGATACTCAAACGCAGCTTCCAAATCTCTACACGCAACTATACAAATAAATAAACACGGTTACACGCGACCAAGCTAAAAGCTCTAGTCCATGTAACACACATATGATGGGTGTCTAAGGGTTTAGTTAACCATCATGGGTCACCCCGACTCCATGCCCAACCTTAACCATCTTATTAACACTTTACACTAGCTACTTACAATTAACTTAGAATTGCATAATTTTAGTGTCTCTTTACGTACCCAAAACCCTTACTTAATGGCCTTCATAAATTATACCAAAAATCATCCATGTTCATTTATGAGTATATTAATTAACTACCTCAAATAAAATCAAACTTCAAAACTGTCTTAATTCGGATCTGATTGCACACCAAAATATATCACCCTAACTACTATAATTATACATGCTTTCAGAAGCTAATTTTTACAGTATTATCCACAGACATATGAAACTTAACTACTGTAGAAGGGCTAAGCTTAATTCGAATTTTAAGTTAGGGTTTTACCCTCCTAAGCATGATCTAAATCTGACCCGTATTTACTGTTTTGACAACTTTTAGTGTAACCAACATTTGAATGACTTCCCGACCTTAAAAACTTTTGAGGCCTGATTTTCTGGAAAGTACATTCAATAAGCTACTGTTTAGAGTCCAGAAACACTCAAAAACCTATTATCATCATGTAGATATTCACTCGTGAACACAACCCTAAATTCTGCTCACCCTAAATCAAGTTTTTAACGCAAATCTAACCTAACCAATTGAATGATCATGACCCTAATCAAGTCCTAATCATTCTAGCATCATTAATTATCATTAATATTATGTATTTTATGCAAACCTTAGATCTATCATAAATTATGTTACATGAATTAAAAGAATAAACAAAGAAGAAGAACATTACTAACGATCTTACTTGAATTAACATGATCTAACACCTAGATTTATTGATCAAAATTTTTGTCTTCCTTAGGGTTTTGGGAACTCAAATCGTACGGCAACAAGAAGAGGGGAAAAGAATGGGCCAAGTTTGGGTTTTAATCTAAATCCTACAAGTCCTAGCCCAATTCTAATTTAGTTTAGTAAAAAAAATTTCTTTCTTTTAAACCCAAAACAGAATGCACCCTATAATATTTATATATTATATATTTTTTTTATTAAATTATTAATTAACTAATTTACTCTATTTTCTTAAGTTTTTATAAAAACCTAAGCTAATTTGATTAAACATTTTTACTTAAACGCTACTTACTAATTTTCTAAATATAACTTTTATTTCATTAAACCACTTTCTATTTTTAGAAAGTTTGCTACAAACTTCTATATTTCACTCACCTATTTCATTTCTAAAATGCCACATTTCCCAACAATTTAGAATGGCCAAGGTGAGAAATGTGCATGAAGAAAGTGATAGTGATGATGAAGAAGAGTATTGTTTAAAGAGGGATGATTTTGGAAGACCCGTCTATGGACCTAACCGTCTTCAATAATTAGATAGTAAAGATCCAATGGACCGTGCTCTTGCCCAACAAGATTATCTTAACCCATTAAGAAAATTATGTGTTTAGAAGAAGCTTGTGTCTTTCCTAGGAACCTAGCTCGTTTTACTAAAAAACACTAATTCGCAATCTAACTACTCGAGGCGTAACACAAAGGAAGAAGGGGATAGGAAATGGCATCTCAATGTGAAAATTGTATACCCGTTCAGTTATGCTTTGGAAGCGGGTTTGAAATAAACGAGACCGATAGGAAGGTATCGGGTCGTTACAAATTGAGTGATATCATGTCGCCCATTTGGTTCTTGAACTGAAATTATAAGGATGATGATTAGGGGTGCAACTCATGCTCCTACTTTTATTTTACATTTCCATGTTATTTTGCCATATTTAGAATAAAATGTTGTCAAAACTATGTAATCCTTGTACTCTAAAGGATAGATTTGATGAAATGGGCTTAAGTCCCTATTAATGAATATTATGAAGTGAAGGAATGGTCATTTTAATTTTTCCTTTAAGTATACATGTTAAAAAATTGGTACTGTGCAAAAAATTAACCCAGAAGTACGCCGCACTTAATGGCAAGTATGCCGCACTTCTGAGCGAGATAACAAATATAACCCTCGTTTCTTTCATTTAAATGTAGCATAAACACAAAAACCTCTTAAAACCGCCAATTTTGTGATCAAAAACAAGATTTCTCAAATCCAATCCATCAGCTGATAATGCCTAAGGTAATAATTATCTATGTTATATTTTCATTCTTATATGAATTATGTCAATTTTTAAACTAGGGTTTATAAATTTTAATCTCGGTTGTTAGTTTAATTATGGTTAAATGTTCCCCCTGTATTGATAGAATTATACCCATATGAATAGTGTTGATGTTCTTGCAAAAGTTAGATTATGATAACAAACTAGGACGATTTGTGTTTAACTATTAAAACTTTCAAGTGATGTTAAGAACTATTTAAAAATGTTAAAACTATTAAGTGTTTATTGAGCTTTAATGTAGGAAATTCGAATTTTTCATCCCCATGTCTGAAAGTACGCCAGTTTTGCTATCAAAACCGCCGCACTTAGTATGAACCCAGAAGGTACGCCGTACTTTTTAACAAGTGCGCCGTACTTTTTAGCAAGTGCGTCGCACTTTCCGTCTGAAAAACAAACGTAACCTCTGGAAATTGATTATCTAGTCTTGTCAATTATTTTTCTTGATGGTCTAACATGATTTATAAAAACATGTATTTTGTTCTTTTCTTGTGTGTTTTTCCGAATGTATCCCACGACTACTGAGGTCGGATCTTCAGTCGTCCTAAAAGACAACGTGAAAACGAGGAAAGTGGAAGGGATGCTTTGTTAGGAGTGGGTTATCTTCAATTCCTATGTGGCTAGTTGTTGTAGGGATAACAAAATATAGTATAACACCGTTCTTGCTCGTTTGCTTCTAAAGTAAGTATATGCACCTTGTATCATTGATTGGAACGTTTTGAATACAATGTGTCGGTGCGAAAGACTATTCAGGTGATGCTGAAATTAAAAGTGATTGAGATGGAGGTATGTTATACCTTCTAATGATTGGAGGATTTGTGGGGTTAACTTTGTGAGCTTGGAATATAAAAACTATTACTCTTTCATTATATGACATCATCTATAAGCTCATCAAATGCATCTAACATGACATGCACTTAGGTATTTAACTCCGACCACCTCATTCCGAAAACTATTAGGCCTTCAAATTTGCTATATTTGTTTGGTCGGAACATTAGTGCTCCTTGTTAGGTGTTTCATCAGTTTATCGCGTTGGGCACAAACCTTAATGGTATCAAGCTACTTAGCACTTAATTCTAATGGGTTCTCGCCTGATGCATACTTAATATCTATTTGGGTATAGTTATCGATATGATCAAAAAAGATTTGAATTTGGGACCATAGGCTGAGGCCATGATGCGGGAATTTTTGGATTAATTTTTTGTATCGAGTCCACGCATCATAGAGAGATTCATATTGATGTTGTTGGAACATCAAGGTATATCTCTAGAACAAAAAGGGTGGGTTTTGAAAGGGTGTGGTAGGTGGTCTTTCATACATCCTGATGGTGAGCGAAAGAGTGCTTTACAAAACAAAGGGAACAGATAAAAGATAGACTACAAGAAAGCTAAAAAAGGAAAAGAAAAATCTCACTTGATAGGAACCTTGTGAGTAGACCTAAGCTAAATAGAATCTGAAACCTAGAGTATTCCCCGGCAGTGGCGCAAAAAACTTGATGCGGAGTTTTTCAAAATCGAAAAAGTTTTATAATCCCCTAAACAGAGTACATAATCGTTGCAGTGTAGTATAGGCAAGACTTGGGGGTTGTTATTGTTCTCTAGGGGAATAGTTTGGGTAGGCTCGAATCGAATGTCACTAAGGTCTAAGGGTTGAGAAAATATTACTTTTGTATTTTTATATTTTATGAAAGCAAGTAAAATCTCGGGTTTGAAGGGGTTTGTTTTAAACTAATTAACTACTAATCTAAATTAAATATATTCTAACTATGTGGAAACTCTTATAGGTAAACAAACGTGTTTACTTAATCATGCACTACTCCTTTGTCTGCTCTTCCTAATCCTATTGCACGTCACCTTGCGGTGTAATGTGTAATTCATGAATGAATTGCACGAACCCGCCGTCTTTGTAATACTCCATAAAGACAACGCACAAGTAAGGTAGTATGAAGACTATTACAGGGCTCCTAGGAGTGTATTATATGCATTCAAACATTTAAAAGGTGATCAACCATATTAGGGCAAGGTAGTATGAAGACTATTGCAATGGTATCCTTTCTACATAATCACGTTTCCCTAGACGTCTTCGCAAGCAATTAAGAAGCTAGTTTTCTAGAGCCTAACGTGCAGACCACCAATAAGAAGAAATAGTAAAAGGAATTACAAACCAAGTTTCATGCAATCATAAGCAAACACAAATAAATTAGCCTAACATGTTAATAGAAATCGAAGAATAATTAATCAAACAATACATAGACATATTGAAAGATTAAAGGGATAAAAGGACTTCTCTTCAATTAAACATGGAGTAATGCGTGGGTACCCCCCGGGGGGGCTGGATACAATTAAGTTTTGTGAACCCTAAAATGATCCTAAAGCGACTCATTAAAATCTTTCCTTAAATATTCTCACAAATTCCCACACTTCAAACTGAAAACTAGGGTTTTATGGTATCTGGAAAATCAAATCGCGACGGCGTTTCGCTTAGATAAATTGCAACTTCGTCGCCCCGCCGAATCTTCTATATCTTCTTTTAAGTCGGCTACTTCTGACACCATCGCCAAAGTTCTTGAAGCCGTAGCTTTAGTCTTTTGACATCGTCGCAAGAAATTGCCATGCCGTCTCCACGGTCTGTATGCCCTTTGGTATTAATTTTCGTCTAGAGTTAAATTCTTGTCCGTTTCTTCCCTAATTGAGTCCAAGTCACGTGTATTTCCTCCAAATGTCATCCAAGTTCTAAAAATACAAAAATAAATGATTAAACATGTATTTTGGGCATATTTGCATGATTTAAGGGGTTAAATGACCTCGAAAAAGTGTATAAAATGGCACCTCATCAAATACCCCTACACTTGCGATTTTCTTATCCTCAAGCAAATGAGATTTTCTAACTAATCAATATCAATATCGGGGGTATTTAACCTACTCAAAAAGATAATTCATGACACAACCAACTAGACCTCGTAATTAAAAGCACGGAAATTATATACTAGCACCTCACATAAGTGTTTGGATTCTCTTGTTTTCTTGGTTGTATAATGAGTTATAACAATATAGGAAACGGGAAAATAACACTCATTACCTGTCATAGAATATAAATTACCATAAGCTTGATAAAGGATCAAACCTTCATTGAATTAGCGTAAGCACCTAGAAATTACTATCAAAGATTTCTTTTAAAGGGTTGTGATGTATAGGTGTAGGGTAAAGGAAAATACAGTTGGGGATATTTAGGAAATTTACTAGTTGCAAGTCAATCATTCACAAGAATACATGTATTAGGCGATGTTAAGCCAAGACTCGACCACTCTAGGACAAAGTTATACAAACTCTACATCAAAGTCTTCTATTTTGGCACTGTTCTGAACCTAAACATAAACATAAGCAGGATGGCAACCCGTACATTTATTCTTCATTTTTTCTATTTTTTTGATTTTCTTTTTCTTTTTCCCTTTTTTTCTTTTCACTTATTTTTTTTATTTTTTCATACACTTTTGCCCTGACATCTGCTGAAATATAAATAATACATGACTTGGGTTTTATAATTACACCCTACACTTGAGTTTTCAATACTCAATACATAAACTAACTAATGACCCAAATTAGGAGGATCAATAAACATGAAGTATAATAAGCTCGTATGAGGGTTAATATTTGACTTTCTTCCTATTTCTACACAAAATAAAAAAATACCAATGAATCCCAATTCATTTCAATATTGTACATTTCTAATAATAGACTAGACTTACAAACATGTACTCAAGAAAATAATTAACTGGGTTTAAAAAATGTGATAACAATAATGTACTAAAATTGAGTACAAGGAAGGAAGGCTAAGGCGATTTGGGTGTAACATTTTGGTAGGATGTAAACAATGCTCTTCATTAATAATCTGGAATCTACCGGAAAAAATTACGAGAACCACAAAAAATGATAGGCTCGGAGGGGTGTACTAAGGGTATCTTGCACTAAAAATGAGTATGATGGCCCTTTGTTTCTGCAGTTCTTGGTCAGATGGTCCACCTTGTTACAAGTATTACACTTAACAGTGCAAGGTCCTGTGTGATGTAGAGTGCATTTCTTACATAAGGGATAGTTTCCAATAGGGTTAAGTCCATTAATAGGTAACCTACTTACCAAAAACTACACTTTTAGGTAACGTACTTTGTATATTACCATTCAGACCCATCAAACTTTTAAATGTTGTTCAATATAGGCAATAACGGGCAAATTTTGGAAGGGTTACCGGCTCAAAACCGACACGTCATCATTTTTATATAAATAAATAATTTTTTTTTTTTCTTTATCACAACCCACCACCACCCCTCCTCCTCCACCACCTTCCTCCTCCACCGCACCACCTTCCTCCTCCACCGCACCTTCCTCCTCCACCGCACCTCCACCACCTTCCTTTCACCAGTCGCTATAAAATGCTCAATTTATGGCCATTTTTGCTTGGCACTAACTGATTCCATAAACAATGTGCGTCTCATGTGAGTTAAGAGATATAGACTGTTGTGCCACATAAGCGCATCATAACTTGTATTGAAATTCGAGTCCTTGGCTTATGAAAGATTCATGACAAGAAGGTAAAATAGGATTAGTGAATGGCATGAAATGGTAGCTACGTCCAATCTTGAAGTTCCGTGCATTGAGATTGTCTGGAAGACTGGAACTCGACAAAATGAAACCATCTTACTCTGTTTATAGGTTAAGCAAAGTCTAGTTCCATAATTAAGTTCAAGTCCAAAATTGAAATTTAAAATATACACTAGCATTGTATCCAAATTGCTCTTCCTATCCCAAATAACTCTTCTTGTTATACAACATGTGGCCATATCAAACAGCCTAAATTGCTGCAAATATTTTAAGCTTCATTATATACCATTCATCTGCTTATTCATCCATTCGTTTTATTTATTGTTCACTTAATATGCGTATTTTACTGTGTTCTTTGTAGCTGATGCTTCATCTTTATTGACCTTGGAAGCTGAAAATGATGCGCTAAAAGCCTTGTCACAGATTATTGATCCAGACTTTGGCACCAACATTGTCTCATGTGGGTTTGTAAAGGACTTGGATGTTGATGACATTTCAGGAGAGGTAATTTAGAACAGGATGTGACGAGTTTCATAGACTATGAAAATATATGTGATGAGTTCCATAGACTATGAAAATATATGTGATGACATTGGAGCTCACCACACCAGCATGTCTAATCAAGGAAGTGGTAATTAAAATAAAATCTTCTCCTTTTGTAAGGTTCTGAATTATAGGTCATTAGGTTTTGTGATGTTATTTTAAAGAATCACAAGTTGATTCCCTCTAATTCGACTTCTTTGGTTGTAGTTTGAAAAGCAGGCTAATGAGGTTGTGGCAGCTCTTCTTTGTGTCCAAAAAGTCAAGGTTGTGACACTAAACTTCAAGTGTG
The DNA here is from genome assembly GCA_026074375.1 of Tanacetum coccineum. Classification (NCBI taxonomy): domain Eukaryota; kingdom Viridiplantae; phylum Streptophyta; class Magnoliopsida; order Asterales; family Asteraceae; genus Tanacetum; species Tanacetum coccineum. The sequence continues at coordinate 12,245 of BQNB010027462.1, read as the reverse complement.
TGATCATTTTTTATGAACAAATAGGTAATGACCAAAGCTATTGAGGCCGAGACTGAGTGTTGGTGGGATATGTGTCTATTGAAAAGATCATAATGATTTTTACAGTTCTATACATGATTTAGCTTTGTTTTTTTTAGGATTTTTTCAAACATGAAAGTCTATTCAAGAGAAAAAAGAAGATGAAGTGGGCCCATAATGTTGATGTGGCACTCAAAACAGTCACATTACCTATTTTAACAAGTCATTATAAGTTTGATGGGTCTGAATGGTAATATACAAAGTACGTTACCTAAAAGTGTAGTTTTTTGTAAGTAGGTTACCTATTAATAGACTTAACCCTTTCCAATATACCCATTGTTTTCAGTTGGAGTGACATCATAAGACCTGAAGGTTTCTTGTCTTCTGTTCTGTTGTGGTTGGTGATTATTGTAGCGGTTGTTGGTGTTGGTGTTACGGTAGTTGTTGTTGTTGAAAGTTCTTCTGTCGTCAAACTTTCATTTATGATCACTTGATACTTGCACCGGAGTGTGCTTTGTTACCTGATCCATTAGCCTCTGGGCTATGTTAATGGCTTCCTCTAGAGTTTAAGGTTTAGAGGCGGTAACATTCCCTTCAATACTTCGAGGCAATCCCCCGATGAAAACTTCTATCATTTTCTCAGAATCTGGCACCATAGTGGGACACAAGGTTGCCAATTCCTAGAATCTTCTCACATATGTCTTAAGATCATTCCCCTTCACAGTCAGATGGTAAAATTCGTCTTCCATCTTTTGGATCTCAGTTCGAGGACAATACTTCTTTATCAAAAGCATCTTGAATTCAACCTAGGTAATCTTGTAAGCTTCTTCTATCCCAATAGGTTGGGCAAAAGAATTACACCAGGATAGAGCTTTTTCAGTTAAAGTACCAGTAGCAAACTTCACCTTGTAGGCTTTGATACAGTTGCTACGGGAAAACACTGATTCAGTTTGCTCAAACCAGCGGATAAGTCTAACAGCTCCTTCTGAACCTTTGAAATTGATAGGTTGGCAGCTCATGAACTCTTTGTAGCTACACTTTCTTGCTACAGGAGCTTCTCTTTCTCCGGTGTTCCTATTGGTATTGTCAGCATTTGCCATTGTTGCAGCTTGTGCTTCCAGAGCTGCGGTAACACTGTCAGCAACTAGTTTCTTGATGGCAGCTTGAGTCATGGCTGGTGCTTCAGATGTTGATGTCCTTTTGGGAGGCATTCTATCAACATAAGACAACACGTAATAAGAATGATATCACAATTCTTTCCTTAAAATGCGTAAGGTTCAAAAATAAACATTGTCACAATAGTGATATCATAGATACTTATTTGATATGAATTCTAACAAGTATCTAACTTATTAGTTTATTTTCTAGGGGTTATGGTAAGATTCATAATGATGAAGACGGAGATGAAATATAGGACACAGGATGAATATGAAACGGGATCACCATTATATTATATCATGAACGACTTGCCTTTGTACTGTACATAGTCAAAATTTGACAAGTGTTGTTATTTATACCACACATCCCGTGGCTAGGTTCTAACAAAACAGAAAGCTAAACAAGTATCTAATCTATTAGTCCGATGGGTCCTTCCTTGCTTTCTGTGGTTCCATGAAGATTGATCCAGAAGACTTTCCTTATCTGTTTGGTGACGAACCTGGATATCTTCGATGATTTGTTCTAGATTAGCAATCCTGAAGCGAGCCAGAGCAATCTTGTTGTTATTTCCCATTTGCTTTATTTTTAGCAATTTGAGCACGAGACTCTTGGAGTTCATCTTCCAGATTGTCAAAATCTTGTTGTATGATCACCCGACCTTTTCTAAGACCTTCTATTTTGTCTTCCATGTACTCAATGAGGTCAAGAGAAAGTTCATCTAGGTGATTCAAAATTTCCTCAATTTGTTCCTCGTGACGTTCCAAACTTGTCTTACGAGAGCTTTCTCCCATCTTAAATTCTTGAGGTAGGGCAGAAGTAGAGGAGGATGATCGGTCACGGCTTCGTTTCTTAGGTGGCAATAATTCCTCATGAAGAAAGAATTCTTGAGGATTAAACACTGGTGATAGCATTAGAGATGGAGGCACAATAGTTGGTGGTGGGATAGGTGATTCTTTAGCATAATATGCTTGCATGACCTTCATATAGGGGTCATCATGAAAAACTGAAAGAGTTGGTGAAGCTATTGGAACTAAACCAAATGAGTTATTTGAAGAACTAGAATAAGTTTTTCCCGGTGAAGCTGGGGAATAGTCCGAGGAAGCTGGGATATAGTCCAGAAAGTTAGAGGAAAAAGCATCCTCAATATTAGTAGGGTGGTTGGGAGAAGACATCAATCTGTTAACAACCTAGTGGTAAATAACATAAGTTATTTATATAATAGTATAATAGTTATGTATCTTTACATACTATTCCGGAAATGTAGTGGCACGGAGGACTTCCTTGGATGGAAAAAGAAAAGTAGTTATAGCTAAGGTTTTAACCTTGTTCTCTATAACCGTGGCTCTTGATACCAATCTATAACACCCCCATTTTGACAAATATAGCAGCGGAAGCTAATCTGGGGTATTACTTCATAGCACAACAGTCATAATCATAGAAAACGACTCATAAAGAGACGTTTTTGGAAAATTTAGTTATCATTCATTTATTCATTAGAGTTTTTACAAAAGAGAGGTCCCAACATCTAGAAACATAAAGTTTGAATGATAACAGTTTAGCCATCTTCAAGTCCATGCCACTCCGTGCCATAAGTTGCTCAATTACCTGAGATAAACATGCTAAAAAGTCAACACAATGGTTGAGTGAAATTCATAGGTTTATGATAAATAGTTTGAATACAAGTCATCATAGACAGTGGGTTACGTTGTTATACACCCATAATAGTAATACTTTCAATGAGTACAATTATTATAGAAAAACAGTATTATTGCCCTAGAAGAACATGACACCGGGTCCATGAGATTAATCAATAATCATGAAGAAGTTCCCATACGGTGCCCTTTGCCAAACACCTAGCTAGTGATTTCAAATGAAAGTGCGTTTGGTTTACCCTATGAAGGCACACCAACGGGGAGTTCAGTCCCAAATAGATCTATTCACAGCATTCGCGCTTACTCCGAAAAGTAATTAACGGTTCATGATAGGGTCTTAATGGCAAAAGTAGGGACTTAGGCAATAATGCATCAGGATAGCATACAATTGGAAAAACACTTATATTCATGGTTTTTAGCATGTATCCCCCTTACAGGTTTAATGAAATATTAGAAGATTGAAATGCGAGGCTATGAACTCACCTTAACAGGGAAAATCTGATTGATGGCAAAAGTATATCAAGTGAAAGTAACGGCTTCGTCACACAACTTGGGGTAATATGTCAAGTCTTAGTTTGATTGATTATGTTTCAAAACTTATGCATTTTAAACATACATATTTGATTTATTAATTTTATAAAAATATTGTATCACTGTTCGTGCTATCATAATTATAGAGGTCATGCAGTAACGTTTGAGGAGCTAGGACACTTTAAATCGTAAATCCAAAAACTCGTAAACGTATGCTCAAATGAAACCCCTCACAAATATAATGCAATTCTCTATGTAACGTGATACGATAAGATTTTAAGTTTCTTCAAAAGCTAGTCGTTAAATTATAACATAATTGTTTTATAATGCGTCGATCGATGATTAATAACGACAAATGTGTCAGGTTTTAACAAAATCGACTCTTATAATATTTATATATATTTATATATATTTTTATAATTTGTATAAAAAATTTATATTTTATATTTTTAAGAATACAAAAATGACAATATATACCCTTGGTTTATAAACTTTTACAAGTTTAGTCCTTTATATAATAAGTATATATATTAAACCTTTAACTTTGAAACTTGGCAAGATAGGTCCTTATATTTATAACTTTAGGAATATGACATTTTCAGCCCCTCTAGTTATAAATTTCAAATTGTTACGATATATACCCCTATGCATGAAAACATTTGCAAATCAAGTCCAAAATTCATAATTTTGATATTTTTGAAATCCGAAAGTTTTTTGCAACTTATGGCTTATTAGAATAAGCTAAAATAAGATGTTCTAACGTAATAAAAGTTTAGAAAAAAGATTCATTAGCTAGAAAATCAAAACGGGTCGTTTTTAGAGTTTTAACCAAAAACGCATGGGTTTGTGATTCAAGGACCTAAACAAGAGTTTATATAGGATCATAAGGAAGCTTATTAAAGTTTTAAAACAAAAAATAAGTTTATTGAACAAGTTATAATCTTACTTGAGCTAAAATGGGTCGAATAAGGGGTTTTTGGTTTGTACGCCTAGAAACGACTTCAAGGGCTTCCTTCTCTTGATTCTTGGCTTCAAATTTGCTGAATTATTTCTTATTTGATCTTCCTTGGTCTGGTTTAGAGCTCCATTTCTGTGTATGATAAATTTTGAGGTGTATTTGAAAGTGTGGGGGGGGTTCAGCTATTTATATAGGTTGAAACCCTTGGTGCTCAAGTTTTATGCTTGGAGTAGGGATCAAGGGCCGTAGGTAGTGACTAATGAAGGCTATAGGGTAAGTATGAAAGGCTAGAAGTGTAGCTTTGAGTGGTGGAAGGTGTACAAGGGTGTGAATTACATGGGATACAAAGGAGCTGACAATACTAACTTGGTTGCTAAGGTTGGTGATGGAGGTGCTTGGAGGTTGCTTGGTGATTGGTGGTGAGGCCATGGTGGTGCTAGGATGGGGGGGGGGGGGGGGGGGGGGGGGGGGGGGGGGGGGGGGGGGGGGGGGGTCTAGCTTGAGGTGCTAGATAGGTTACAAAGAAAATAAGGGTGTGCGTCGGGTTGGTTTTGTTTCATTTAGAGTTTAGTGTCTTATCGAGTAATGGTTATGGTTTTATGGATAGCTTAATGTTTATTGAGATTCCAGTTTGGGTGATTAAGATTAGGGTTTAGGATTAAGGTTTAGGGATTAAGGTTTAGGATTAAGGTTTAGGTTTAAAATGAAATTAGGGTTTTAGGGTTTTGTTTAGTGTTTAGGGTTTTAGATTAGGGTTTTAGGACGATTTAGGTTTATGTTTTAGTGTTTAGAAGTTGTGCATTGATATGTGCCTTGTGCTAAAAGTAGTGGATAAGAAATAGAATGAATTTGGAAGGAAAATATGTTTTAGTTTTGAATTCGAGTTTCATAATTTGTATATTAATCGTTTAAATGGAGTTATACATAGACTTGGGAGGGAAATTATATTTCCAACTTTTGTATTATATACTTGTACACATGCTTAAGCTTGCACATTCATTTTATATGTATACATTTTCAATAATTAAGTTTTGCTATAAACGTTTAACGTTTAAATTTTATTTTGAAATAAGCATTTTAAAAAGTACGTTATATATTGATAATGTATCTGGCAAAAATGATATTAAACAATTGACTTGACATATTAGGAATGTTTTACATGACATAAACATAGATATATATAGCATTGGTTGGTTGCGTGAGCTCGTTTACTTTAGTTATGTAAACTAGGTTACATAATGGAATAAAGCAAAAATTTCCCTGTAAAAAGGGTGTAAAATATATAATAGATGGGAATTATACGTTGCATCAATGTTTTAATAGATAGATATTAATATTGAATGAAAATACTGAGTTGTTATAGGTGTTGATCACTAAGAGCGAGAGCGTTAATCTTTTAGTTCTATTAATATTTTGGTTAACTAAATTAAGTCAATTTAAACTATGTTAATTCTAATCTATGTTAAACCTATGCTAACCCTAGTTCTAACGGATAAGGGGGGTTTCAGTTTGAGAGACTGGCACAGGTTTTGTGGTGACTTAAATCAATTTAAAACATGATAACACATGCAGCAATAAATCAAAAGATAGAAAAGCAATCTAGCCAAATATTAGAAAACTGTATTAGCCGTGATTAATCCAATAAAAATGTTGGTTTGTTTATTTAGTACAATGAGTGCTTATTTTGAGGCGGCATATCATTCCAAGATTTAGGCGGTACTTCTTCTTAAAACTTAGACATGTAGAATTGTCACAATTAAACGCATCCACATAAAGCTCATTCCTATATGCCTGAATATAATCTATCTTAGGAGATTAATAATGGTGATCTTATTAAACCCAATGCTCATGGAGAGACTTACCACCTTACTTTTCATAATGGCTCTTTATATACTAGTAGCCACTGTCCAGTCTTTGCAAAAGTATCATTTAACTTTATTTGTTGATCCACAGTCACCAGCTAAGTCCAACTTGTTCACATAACGCTAATGGGTAAGATATAAGGTCAATATTTGTGATCCTGTTACTCTAGATATATAAATTGTAGATATAGAGAGCCATCTCGATATCTAGCTAACCTGGCCGGTATCACTAGATCCAGTTGAATGATAGGTCTCATACTTAAGCACGTAAACAAGTATAAATTGATAAACATAAACAAGCAATCAACGATAAATTAAGCAGTCGATATAAACAAACCAAACATTTAAATTTTCATAACCATGGCTAATACCCAAGGGTATTAGCCCTTAATCATCATAATGAATACAAGAGTAATAATTCAACCAAGGTAAACTAACCGAGTTAAACGAATGATACCAAAAATCAAACTATTACTAGAGTATAGGAAATTACAAGGTGTTTCCTATGAAATTAATAGCTTTGCTTGACCTCTTCTGCTCTTCTTTTCTTCTAAAAATCGACTTTTGTAGTTAAGGTATCAAAAATATGATCAAGCACACTGAAAACCCATTTTTAGGTTTTCTATTTATAATGTCTGGAATTTAGTCGATACGGCGTATCAAGAGAGTTGGATATGACGTATCGGGGGTTTCTTGGAGTATGGACCACGTTTGATATCTTCCAAAATCTTCATATACTATATCTTGAATACGGCGTATGGAAGTCTCCTGGATACAGCGTATTGGTCTTTATATCTTCATGGTTTCTTGTGAAGTGCAGGCACAGATACGCCGTATCTTCCTTGATGGATACGGCGTATAGGATGTCAGA
>BQNB010027461.1:21888-57615 GCA_026074375.1 Tanacetum coccineum | reverse complement strand
GGTTTTTACACTTCTTTATATATTTTATATTTTATTATATATTATATATATTTACGGTGTGAATCCGGCACGATCAGTGACAAAGACACTTTCGTCCATATATGTTTATCTCTAACCTATACTTGCAGGTTTTCCTGACGGTAGCAGCTTCTAGTCCATGACGAGTCAAGATTCAAGACCTCATGCTCAATCCATAAAGATTAATACATGATGAAAGCTCAATCTATCAAAGTCTTCCGCAATCTCTGATGAACAAGCACTTCCTCATAAGAACATTTTGTGGTACAAGTAATCATGTTAAAAGAAAATGTTGAGGGAGATTGTTAGCAAGCTTTCAAGATCTTGAGCATGAGGGTGGAGACACAAGATCGCAAGGCGGCATAAAGATTCAAGGATAAAGATTTAGATATCTCAGTAGTCAAGACAAATCAAGGCCAAAGACCACGATATCAGTATTTTGTCAAAGAATATCAAGTTAAAGATCAAGATCCAAGATCACAAGCATGCAAATGGAACTTCAAAAGGAATTCCCAAGAATACAAGGCTCCAAGTCTCAAGACGTCACAAGAAGGATCCACAATTGAATGACCACCCCTTAGGGGGAGATTGTTAGCCGTGTATTTATTAAAGTGATGGTCATTAAATATTCCCGAGCCTTGTATAAGTAAATCGTAGTTTACGGGAATTTAGTTAAGCTAGTTGGGCCTAGTTGTCGGGCTCAAGCCCATTTGTGTTATGATCCGGCCCAACACAAAGCCCACAAGAATAGTCCACTCTTGTAACTATTTATAGCCCTCTCCAAGTGTGGAGAGGGTGTTGCTTCTCATTTTTCTTTTATGAACAAGTAACCATTTTTCTTTCTTTTTACTTTCTCTCTCTAAAATCTATTTTTCTTATTTTTGTGTTTGAGGTGATGAAAAATGATATCCTAACACAAAAGTTTGTTATTCACGAAACAAACCGAATGTTTCTAGGATGAATACAACGTATAGAGAAAGTTCTAGTAAGACGGATGATAGAATTGATAAGCTTGCGGACCAAATTTCGACTTTAGTTGAGATTGTTACTAAGAAAGTTGTCACTCCCGCTATGGTTAAAGCGGTTGAGGAATCTTATGTTATTTGTAGTGATGCCCATGCTTACTATAATTGTAATGCTACCGATAGAAATCAATCGAGTGTTTGTGCGGCAACAGGTACTTACAATCAAGTAATCCCTCCAAACTGTGCGAGCAACCAAATGGCACCACCCGGTTTTGCTCCGGTCCTTTTTGTATTCAAAACCAACTTTGATTAACCATTTAGTAGTCTTTGGATCTGTTTCCCTTAGTTGTTTTAGTCTAAAATCTTGTTTTAAGGTATTATGTACTCAAATTGTAGATCTGTGTTCATTAAATTTTAGAATCTTCATTTGTTTGATCCCATTTTTAAATTTATGTTGTGCTGTTACCTTTTATGTTCAAAATGATGGTCATGATGCACTTGTTTAAGCTTTGCATTTGTGGTTTACATTTTCACTCTAATCTGCCATAGTTGTTAAAGGTTATCAGTTTGAATTCCTTTTTTTTCCTTAAATTTAGTTTAGTTAAACTTAGATTTAGGTGCCTAAAATGATAACACAAGTTCTTTGCAGTCCAAATCCCATCTGTTTAATAAGTGCTTAGTTAAGGATTAGAGCTATTTGATAAGCCTTATTCTAGTCTGAACTTAGCAATCTAGTATTAGTTAAAACAGTCCAAAAGCAAAGAAAGTCTAAACTGCCCCATTTCACATTGCCTTTTATTTGCTTATTTAGTTGCCCAAATTGCATTTTTTTTTCTTATTTTATATTTCACTAGTACTAGGTTATCAGCTTTTCTCTTTTTATAGCCTTAAGCTTGTGCTATTTAAGCCCCTTGATTTAAGCTTTGACAGTTGCTTAGGTAGCCTGCACTTTTATTTACCTAGAATTCATTGAATTTCTTAAAAAGTTTAGAAACAACATCAAACCCGCAAAAAGGATACCTAATGTAAACAAACCTGAAAAAAGGATCTCTAAAGGATATAGGTTTTCTCCCAATAAGTCTTTCGTTGTGCATGAGAAACCAAAAACTCTTAGATCTTGTCTTAGGTGGAAACCGACGGGTAATATTTTCAAGATTGCTGGTCTTAGGTGGATACCTACTGGAAAGATGCTCACCGATAGCACAACCAAAGTTGACAGTGAACCTTCAAATGGTTCAAATGATGAATTCACTAACCCATATGAATGCGATCAAACTCTTAATGTCAATGCAGGTACTCTTAACTTAAGTGCATGTACATCTTTTAATCCTATAAAGGAAAGACTCAGAGTTTGGTTGCCGAAAAGTCTGATATCTCATAAGCCAGGGGTTCTGATGTAGTGAATAAACAAAATAGCAAATTGAATCTGTTGATTCACACGAATACCAGAAACAATTCTTCCAACTATCGTTGATTTAAACGAATACCGATAATCAGGCAAACTCCAACAATCGTTGATTCAAACGAATACCGATTATTAAGAAAATCTTAGCAAACTGCCAAGAACAAAGCAAAAGCTTTTATTTTCAAAACTTCAAAAGATACCCAATACAAAGAAAAAAGACCCTATATTTATAGGACAAGTAGAATCAACCTAAAAAGATTGAATATTACTTTCCTATTTCTAAACATATAATTGATTAAGAATATAGTTTTCTAATCAAAGTTTATTGTCAAACAAGAAACATAAATAAAATAAGGAAAGTAAATATTTTGACAAATCTGCATTATTCTCCCCGCATCATTCTCCCCCCCCCCCCCACTTGAAAAGACTCATCCTTGAGTTTGCCTCACTCGTCTCTTGTACTCGTAGCATCCAAATTTGTATCCCTTGCATCAAAATCCCTTTCTTTATAATGACTCGACCTTGAACGTTAATCAACTTAAAACCAAACATATCATCCATGGGTGCAACTTTCAAATACTTTTCTTGATATTTTTTGCATATAAAAATACTAACCTTGACCAAATTTCCCTTTTGCAACAAAATTAACTCATGAGGGTTTGAATCTAAGGTTTTTGAAAAATCAACACTTACAGTTTGGATCTTTGAAGAGCAAAGATCATTAGCCATAACTACAACGTCTTCCATGTTGTCTTCTTCCTTACCAAATCCTCATTTCCTAACAAATCCTTCTTCATCCTTAATGGCATCTTTAATATCGATATCATAAACTGGCATCGATTCTTCTTCTACACCCAATACAACACCCGAAAATGACACATTAGTTTCATCCTTTTGAAAATTTGGATAATTGTCAATAAATCCTTCTTCCTCCTCAATGACATCTTCATATTGATCATCATCAAATACTGGAGGTCCTTCATAATTGTCACCCGCCACACCATAATCTCCCCATTTATCAGAAGATGAACCATCACCCTCAAAGAACGAATATTCTGACTCTTCACCTTCACTTCTCTTTAGAGACATCTTAATCAGGAACTTTGGCTCTTGATACCAACTAATGTAGTGAAAAAAACAAGATAACAAATTGAATCTGTTGATTCATACGAATACCAGAAACAATTCTTCTAAATATCATTGATTCAAACGAATACCGATAATCAGGCAAACTCCAACAATATAAGTGAAACTTGACGAGTAATCGGTGATGTGTTGAAAAACAAGGCACGTCTTGTAGCAAAAGGATATCGTCAAGAAGAAGGTCTTGATTTTAAAGAATCCTTCACCTCGGTCGCTAGAACTTTGAAGCCATTAGAAAATTTCTATGCAATGCTGCCACAAAAACACAAGACATTTTATCAAATTGACGTGAAAACTGCATTCTTAAATTCGAGGCTTAAGGAAAAAGTCTAGGTAGTGTGGGGTGATGGGGGGGTGAAGTAGTGTCCAACTATAGGCTTTCGTTGACCCAGCGTCGTCCACATCATGTCTAAAACCAGTCTGAAGAAAGCCCTTTAAACGGTTAAAGCAAGGAAGGAACCCGGGGCATTGGTAATGACACTTTGTCGAAGTTCCTTCTGGCACAAAGATTCACCAAGTAAAAAGATTGAATATTACTTTCCTATTTCTAAACATATAATTGATTAAGAATATAGTTTCCTAATCAAAGTTTATTGTCAAACAAGAAACATAAATAAAATAAGGAAAGTAAATATTTTGACAAATCTGCATCATTCTCCCCGCATCATGTTCAAAGGATTCTAATCCGATGCACACAAACAATGGCATCTGCAGACAACACTTTAGGCGCCATTCCTTAAATAAAAGAAAGGTGTACGCTTCAGTGCGCTTTATCTTCAAAAGAAGAGAAATCTTCTTGTTTTTGACCATTCTCATCAACATTCTTCATATTTTCCTATGCTAGTTCAATCATTAAGTGGATCGACGTACATTAGCTTGTATTTTAATTCACTAGATCAATCAAAAATTGCAATCACATATGCAAATTTTTGAAGGGGAGAATAGTGAATCAAATGTGATCAATACAATTGAACTTGGTCTCTCAATATGTATGAAATGGTCAAATTGACTCCTGGATACATCAGTTTAAGACTCATGCAAAACCCAGTTTCTCCAACACCTTATGTTCCACCGTCCAATAAAGACTATGAGATCCTATTTCAACCATTGTTTGATGAGTACCTCAATCCTCTACCACGTGTTGTTTCTCTAGATCTGGTACATGTTGCTGCTTAAGAGCTATTGATCCAGTCGCTTCACCTTCATCAACTACCATTGATCAAGATGTACCATCTGCTAGTACTTCACCAACAAATTAGGAAATTCAATCTCAAGTCACTCATCAAGGTGTTGAAGAAATAATTCATGGACATCAAAATGCATAATTTAATAAGGCACCTCTCCTTTATAATCTTTCTTCAGATCCGAGTTCTAAAGAAACAACTTTATAAGAGGTCATTCCATCAAATTTACATCATCTTAACCAATTGTTTGATACTCTCACTAAGTTGACAAAGAATCACCCATTGGAGAATGTTATTGGCGATCCTTCTCGACCAGTTTCGACAAGAAGTCAACTACAAGAACATGCCATTTGGTGCTACTTTGACGCAAATGACAATCCGATTCCATTCGGTAGGAAACGGTCTGGTTGAGATCTACTATCTCAAAGGAAGAATAATGGTGGTAATTCTTCATGTATCCTATGTACATATTTAAAACCAAAAAGAAAATACAAAAATATAAAATCTGCAAAAAACCATAAAAATCAGAAAATACAAAATACAAAAAATATTTTTCAAGACATGTCTTCTGAAAATCGATAATATTTACGGATCTAGAAATGTCGTTCAATAATGACACACGTCTTTAAATAAAGTTCAAGCAGAAGTTTAAACTTTTAAAACGTGTCTCATGGCTTGCAGTTATTTCAGACTGCAACCTTCTTTTCAGACTGCAACCAGCTTCACGTCAAAAAGACAACTATTCCTAACAACGGGTAATTAATTTTTCCCGGGCATGGATTACTTCATATCCATGCATCATGGGTTATGAATACTTTGTACATAACCCAGGATTGTTTACAATAAGTGTACGTGTTAGTGCATTTATTTGTCAAAATAAGAGAAATCTTAATTTTATTGGTAAAAAGTTATCTTTACAATGAATCAGTGTTTTCAGTAATCACAAAAAGATTTTCAAAGACAATTCAACCACTTACACAATGAAAACATCTCTTTAAATAGAAAACGGTTCATTATTTGAGGGGGAGAAAGTGTCATATAATAATCTTTTAAACGGTCTTTCAAAATAAGTCACGGAATAAACGGATTAAGTTTTTTATAATGACGAATAACAATTTAAAGGGGAGTTAATTTATATTAACTACAAAGGCTTTAGATGTCATTTGTTTCAAACTTTAGGGACTTATTTGCCATTAAAGACTTAGTGAATTCATGCTTTAAACTACATACGACCAATATTGCCAACACCTCATAATTTGTAAAAAGGCTTAGGGATGTTTGGAAATACTTTCATAGTTTAAATGACTTGAAGTTGGTTATCATAGAATAGACTTAAGCTTATTAATTCTTCGAACACGATCTCAAGTATATGTGCATACAAGGTTTTGCTGATTCTTAGGTATCGAAACCAATAAGGGGAATGAGTAGATACACTAGAAGGTAATACAAGTACACGTGATAGAGAACATATCCTTCTTTCATTTTAGGCCATTCCGGGAAGACAAATGTCATAACCGCAAAGAAAATCAGTGTCTTAACTTGTTACTTTCGGGTGCACTATTTCAACCACATGGTAGAAGAGATATCTTGTTATTTTTAGTATGCATCATTTGAGATACCAAGGGAAAAGTGTTGTTAGAAAATTTATTCTAGCGTGAGAAGATTGTTTCTAATTCAATTAATGTTTCCTCGACCAGTCAACCACTAAGCTTATTATTAAAAGGGTAGAAATATTTGATAAAAGAGGTACACATAGGTATGATGATACCTTTAGATAGTCAGTATCATGCAGGAAGAAATGTTTACATCCGAGACTTAGTTGACTTAGGTATTATCATTTCGGCTATTTATTGGGAATAATTGTGATATCAGGGACTTAGCTAACCTTGGTGTTGCAATTTATATCATCACTATCGTGGAAAGAGAAATGCAGACATCCGAGATTTAATTGACTTTGATGTTACGGTTTTGAATTAATTGTGTACTTTAGACATTTGAGCTTTACACATCAAGTCTTCTTAATGCGGCTTGCAAGAAACCTATGAATCTACTCAAGAAAGGATTGTTGGTTCGGGGGGAAGCTAAGACAACTTCCAAAAATAGAGTATCGAGACAGACTACATATTGCTGACATGGACAGAATGACTTTGTCATTTTTGGTTTGAACACTTTCAGGTCCTGTCTCATACATAATCTTGTGAATATATTATTATGTAGTGTATCTTTAGGTGTTAAGTGTTAATGTATAAAAATTTTATAAGTTTTTCGTTGAACTTAAAATATTTTAAAATTAGTATACCTGACACTCACACATACCCTCATATTTTGAGGGGGAGCATTAATATGTTCCCTAATCGGTTTGTGCATAATCGGCACATTTTTCTCCCAGTTTTCTAACATATTTGAATCATTTGACATCCAAAATATCAAAGGGTTAGAAAAATGTGAATTTATGGACTCATGTGTGTACTTCATCCTACATGTGCTAAACACTTTCGAATATTGATGCACATGTTGAGGGGGAGCGTTTCTAAAAAGCCAAAATAATTGAGGTACAAAAAGCTTTGATATTTATATCACAAGTACCTTGATTAAGGTTTTCGAGATGGTTTTAGGCAAAGGAGACATAGTACCAAAAGATCTCCGACCATGCATATAATTTTTATCGTGAGTTATAAGGTTGGGAAGGGTCAGGTACTTCAGTTCCATTGATGCCAGCCAGTACCCGGAGGGATCTACCCAGGGACAATCCACTAGTTAGTGTAGAAGTCCTTAGGTATGATCTAAAAGGAGTAAAAGTAAGAATAAGGGAATAGTGCCGACTGAGATGGAGCTAGTACTGGAACAAACCCAACAAGGTACTAGTCATGAAGTCTCAGTAAGCACTGAAGGGGTTGAAGAATGAAAAAGAATTATACGGGTAAAGGGTGAAAAGAAAGAAGCCCTCCATACACTTAGGCAGAAACTGGGTCAATACATCTGCTGTCAGAATCACAATGATAATTGCTGAGATTGAAGACTGACATCATGGACCCAGTGATGCAATGCACAACCCCCCTAGCCACTCAGAATCTCTCAAAAGATTTATGTTTCATTTCTCACAGAGACTAAACACGTTATCTATTGACTTTCTTACTCCGAGTTAGTTGATATTAAAAAGGTGGCAGTCCGCTCCAACCTCCGATCACTAAAACCAAAACACACTATTGAGTTTAGAGCCAAGAGATCATCAATAAATATCGTTAGGACACTATTCCAATATACTTGTCTTAGACACACTATAAAAATAAGGATTATCTTAAGAGTCCTACGCATTATCCTTGTGATATTGCCAGAACATCCGAGTGATACGAAAGTATTCACAGTGGAGATGGAAATCCTGCTAGAGCCAACATTAAACAAAATCTAGGTAGGTGACTTGTGAGATCCTGAATGGATCAAACTTGTGACACTGGGCATCGATTCGGTCCAGATTATGAATTGACAGAGGATGAATTTTGATAAAAGCTTAAAACTCTCGATGTGTTACAAAAAACACTTTTACTAGTGACACGTTGATTGATTTTCAAATCAATATTCTCTTCAATTGGTGAGATAGTAACTCACTGATTCACTCTTACCGTTCTATTAGTAGCAATACTATTAGTGAGGGTATGCCAGCTTTTGAGGTGCTCCGGTAAAGACGATACTTAGCAGTAAGTGAATTCTAATGCATATGCGTTAGAGGATCTAACACTTTGAGCTGGAAACCCTGTCAAGGAGGTTCTTATAACGAATCTACCTGATCACAAGTACAGTATTTATACTGTAAAATGGTCCTCACGGAACCGGAGGTTAATGCAACCGAACTTCGATGAATGACAAAGCCATATTCGTCACCAAGTTTTATTGTTAACTGTTTTATTTCAGGATTACATAAAGATGGAGATACAGATACCTCGTTCTAGCAGAGTCAAGTTCATAGCCACATGCTCATACTCAAGACTCAATGGCTTTATAACATCAAGAAAGAATGACCCAAAGCTTCTGCAAACTCTGATATCAACTTCTTCTTCAGTATGTCAAAGAGATGAAGTTATGTATTAATGAAGTACGAATATTAAGTCAAGCTTTTAAGATTGCAACAAGTATGAGCATGTCGGCCTGAAAGTCACAAGCACACAAGATAGCGAAAGATTACAAGATGATGATTAGAGATTAAATTTGGCTGATGATCTCAAGAAAGCTCAAGATCACATACAATGACAATCTTAAAGAAACAAGCTCAAGCCATAAGTCAAAGATCACTACATAAATATGCAAGATAAAAGATCAACTATTACACAAAAAAGACTCAAGATCAAGACAGGAAGCTTCAACGATTAATGATCAAGGTCACAAGGAGAGATCTCTATGATCACCCCTTAGGGGGAGATTGTTAGAAATACAGAAAGTGTTGAT
Organism: Tanacetum coccineum; assembly: GCA_026074375.1. Classification (NCBI taxonomy): domain Eukaryota; kingdom Viridiplantae; phylum Streptophyta; class Magnoliopsida; order Asterales; family Asteraceae; genus Tanacetum; species Tanacetum coccineum. The sequence goes on along the minus strand of BQNB010027461.1, from coordinate 48,460 downwards.
CATTTATGAGATCTCAATGATTGTCCCTTAGGGGAGATTGTTAGGAAATCAATTTTTAGTAAAGTGACGATCATTATCGATCTCATGAGCCTTTGTAATAGTTAGATACTTTTATGTAATAGTTAGGAAGCTAATCGGGCCGACTACTTAGAAAGCCCAAGGAAAGCCCGGCCTATCACATACCTTGTAAGTATTTAAACCCTCTCCACACATGGAGAGGGTGTTGGTTGAATCATTTTACACACACATTTAGTATGTTTTTCATATGTTTCTCCCTTTCATCTCTCTCTTTTTAGCTTTCTCTCTCTAGTTCTATATTTGTGTAAATTTTGGGATCCTACACTAGGAAAACCTTAAGAAAGTTATTAATGAAAAATAGAAAGGAGTATAGAGTTCAGGGGGCATTTGTGTTAAAAATCAAATTTTTATAACAACAAACACCCATTTCCCTCGTTCACAGTATTTACAAACACAAACACACTTGAATTTTTTTCCCTCTCTTCAAATCATCACCAACAAAGAACCTTCGAATCTGTGCATTTCAAGCCTTGAGGCATACTACAAACATGTTCCTTTCTATCTAAATAACTAACAGGCAAAAGGAATTAGGTTGAATCATGATTTTTTGCTCGAAATCCCTAGAATTTGGTTTAGGGTTAGTGAAAATCAAAAGTTGGCCAAATCCAAAATTATTGAGGGTTTTGATGGGTAAGGGTCATAGATCACACGATTATAACAGTTTGTTATAGGGTTAACTCATGCTTGTGTTTTGATTGATTCTTGTGTTCAAAAATGTGGGGATTAAGGAAGAACTTGAAAATGTTAATGGGTTTATGTGTATGTAGTATTAGAATGCCTGTTTGAATGTATTAGAGTAATAAAATCCATGTCTTGAATGAAGACTTTGTGAGATTGGGTAAAACGTGTGACAAGTCACTCGTTTTGACCTCTAAGTAAAGATTTTGTGGTTAATTCTTGTTATAACTACTAAATGATGCTCTTACATGCTTGGTTCATGATTGTGTGTGTTCTAATTGCCAAAAGATTAAAGTTTGTGTTAACTCAAAAATTAGTAGGGCGATTTATACACTTGGATATAGGGGCCGATTTATACACACTATGTATAGGGGGCGATTTATACACTCGCGTATAGGGGGCGATTTATACACACGCATATAGGGGGCGATTTATATGTTTCCATATAGGCGATGATTTATACGCTTCTCTATAGGCGGCGATTTATACGCTTCTCTATAGACGGCGATTTATACGCATTTTCAATAAGGGGGCGATTTATACTCTATTTTTTTAGGGGGCGATTTATACACCTTGTCTATGGGGCGATTTATACATAGATATATAAAGAATGATTTTTGCCTAAATTTTTTTACTAGATAACTTATTTTAGGATAACTCGTCTTTAAATCATATGAAAGTTGCAATCTTGACTGTGTTTGACCACTTGTTAGTTTGTTGACCCTCTATGTTGACTTTCTGATTAGTGTCCTTCGTCTTGTAACTTTAAATGAATGCTTGATAAATGTGTTAAATATGTCTAGTTAATGAATGTAAATTGCTTCTCTAAGTCTATCCTTATGTATTAAATAGGTCAATCAGTGATATATAAATCTGTTTTATATATGAACTGTATTGGAATATTCTTAGCAGAAACATGAATCCAGTTGCCGCTCAACAAGTTGGTCTTGACAATGCTTTGGTTGCTCCAGAGAATGGACTTAAGATTGAAAAATGCAACGCAAAAATTAAGTTTAGTAAGCCACAAAGAGAAGAAACATATCAAGTCACATTGGATGCTCTTAAACTCTCTCCATGCTATCCAGCATTCCTGATCACTGCTGAAGTCCCTAAAGTATATATGCATCAATTCTGGAACACCATCAAGAAGATCAAAGATAAGGATGCATACCGGTTCAAGTTAGATAAGAAAAAGTTCATAATTTACACTAAAGTATTTCGTGAGATCCTCCAGATTTGTCCCAGACTCCCCAACTAAGATTTTGTTGAACCGCCATCCAAAGATGAAATGGTTTCACTTATCAAGGATCTCGGGTACACTGGCAAGTGTGATATGCTATTTGAGATTCACACTGATCATATGCACCAGCCCTGGAGAAAATTTACTGCTGTTATCAATAGGCACATCTCTGGGAAGTCAACAAGTCTCGATAGGCTCAGGACTTCAAGAGCTTAAATCTTGTGGGGAATGTTCAACCAGAAGAATGTTGACTATGTTGCTTTACTGTGGGAAGATTTTATGTTTCAAGCAGACAATAGAGAAATAAGTTCCGCACGTAAAAAGCACATGCCCTACCCAAGATTCACTAAAGTTATCATCAATCATTTCATCTTTAAAGATAAAACCATCTCTATGAGGAACCGGATAAATATTCACATAGTTCGTAATGATACCTTGCTAGGAACATTGAAGTTTGTCTCTAAAACACAAGATTAGCAGCAGTATGGAGCTCTGATTCCTGAAGAGATGATCAATCAAGAAATTAAAGATTCTAAAGCCTACAAGACTTATCTTGCCTTTTCTACTAGACAAGCTACTCCCAAGAAAGCAAGGAAGTTTAAAAAATCGCTTCACCCTCAAAGAAATTGTCTCATGTTTTAGAAGAAGAACTTACAGAGAAGCCTAAGCGAGCTAAGAAACTTGCCAAGAAGTCTACTAATGTGCCAATAGCAGGTGTTGTAATTAGAGACACTCCTGGTGTGTCTGTGTCGAAGAAGAAAGCACTAGCTAAAGTAGATAGAGGCAAAGGCATGGATCTACTTTCTGATATAGCATTACTTGAAGCTGCTCAGATAAAGAAAACTCTCAAGAAAAGCAAGCTGGAAACTCACAAGCTTCATGCAAGTGGCTCAGGTGATGGAGTTGGTTCCCAACTAAAGGTTCCTAACGAGCAACAAGACAAGGCAACTGGTACAAATAAAGGAACTGGTACTAAACCAGGGTTCCTGATGTACCCAAAGATCAATCTGAGAGTAAGAACGAATCTTAAGGAAATAGTGAAGATAATGATAGCAATGATGATGATGATGATGATGTTGACAGTGATGCTGATGGTGATAATGAAGCAAGTAATAGCAAAAAGACTAATTCTGGTGAAGATGAGAATCCTAATCTTAATCAGAACGATAATGAAGAAGAATATGAAGAAGTGTATGTACGTACTCCTGAAAACTATGAATTCTCTGATGATGATGAAGAGTATGATGAATTATATAAGGATGTGAACGTAAGGTTGAAAGATGCAGAGCATGAAGAAGAAGGGAAAGGAGATGCAGAGATGACTGATGCTGGTCATGATGATTTTTCTCAAGAAAAGTCACATGAGCACGTCGAAGATGATGCACATGTGACACTCACTGCTACTCATGTCACACAGAAGAAGACTGAAGGTCCAATGCAAAGCTCTTTTATTTCATCCGACTTTGCCAATCAATTTCTAAACTTGGATAACGCTTCACCAGTTGACAATGAAGTTGTTTCCATGATGAATGTCAAGGTTCGTCATGAAGAACCAAGTACTCAGACACCCTCTCTCCCCACTATACCCGCCAGGGTAATCCATGAAACCTCAATTGCAGCTGCAACAACCACTCCTTCGACAATTCTACCAATCACTCCTCTTCTACAACAGTCAACACCAACACCAACTCCTGCACTAACAACTAAAGCAACTATAACCTCAATTCCTGCACTTCCAGATTTTTCATCTCTATTCGGTTTCGACCAAAGAGTTTCTGTCTTGGAATAGGACCTCTCTCAACTCAAACAAGTTGATTATTCTGCGCAACTGCTTGAAACTATAAATTCACAAATTCCTGCAATGGTAGATGCTCAACTTAGCACAAGACTTGAAGATTCTATTCTGAAGGCTTTTCGGTCATACACTGTAGAAGTTAAAAAGAAAGCTCAAGGTGAGAAGAAGAAATACACAGATCTCATTGAGAAATCAATGAAAAATATTGTCAAAGATGAAGTCAAGAGTCAACTTCCACATATCCTACCAAAGGAAGTATCTGACTACGCCACTCCGATGATCCAAAGCACTATTACTGAATCACTTTAGAATGTCGTCTTGGCTAAATCTTCTTCTCAGACAAAATCTACATATGAGGCAGCAGCGTCACTCACAGTGTTTGATTTGAAGAAGATCCTCCTAGACAAGATGCATAAAAGTAAATCATATCGAAGTGCTCAAGAACATAGAGAACTCTATGATAGACTGTCAAATCTTACAAGATTAACGAAGACCTCTTTGAATCATATGGTAAAGTATATTCTTTAAAGAGAGATCGTGAAGACAAGGACAAAGATGAAGACACTTCTGCTGGATCAGACCAAGGGTTGAAAAGAAGAAAGACAAGCAAGGATGTTGAACCATCAAAAGGCTCTAAATCAAAAGAATCAAATCCAAGCTCATCCAAAGGCACCAAGTCTTAGCCAAAATCATCTGGTAAGTCTGCGCAAGCAGAGGAATCAGTGTTTGATATTGCAGACACTGAAATGCCACAGAATCAAGGAAGTGATTTGGGTAACACTGATGATCAACCCAATGTCGAGGCTGCTTTAAAATCTGACTGGTTTAAGAAACCTAAAAGGCCTCCGACTCCTAATCCTGATTGGAATGCTAAAATTTCTATTGATTTTAGACCACCTCAAACCTAGATCAGCAAAATTGCCAAAGCAGAAAAACCTCCTCTCACTTTTGACGAGCTGATGAGCACTCTTATCGACTTCTCAGCATATGGAATCAACAATCTTAAGATTGATAATCTGACCCAAGAGCACCTTGTTGGACCATCTTTTAATCTTCTCAAAGGGACATGCAGAATCCGAGTGAAACTCGAATATCATTTCAAAGAATGTTATAAAGCTGTCACCGATCGTCTTGACTAGAACAACCCTGAAGGACATGAATATCCATTTGACCTTTGCAAGCCTTTACCATTGATTGAAGATCAAGGTCGTCAAGTAGTTCCTATTAACTACTTTATCAAAAACGAGCTCGGGTATCTGAAAGTTGGAAGCTCAAGCAGGAAATATACGACTTCTACAACAAAAACCAAGGATGCTAAGTACGATGATATTCAAGGCATCGAAAACATGGTTCCATTGTTATGGAGTCCAATGAAGGTAGCTTATGAAAAATATGCTGTCTAGGGAATCTCACACTAGGGTCCTAAACGACAACGGTTCTATAGATACGCAAGCAACAGGGTGTCCAAACATGATGTGTTCTCCACAAAAAGAATCATTGCAGGAACCCATGTTAAAGTTATGAAGTGGTATGATTACGGGTATCTGAAAGAGATTGAAGTTCAAAGAGAAGATCAGAAACTCTACAAGTTCATGGAAGGTGACTTCCCAAGACTTAATCTGCGTGATATTGAAGATATGCTGCTTCTCTTAGTTCAGAAGAAGCTCTTCAATCTAGAAAGAGATATCATTTTCGACTTGAATGTGGCATTGCGAATGTTTACCAGACGTGTTTTCATTCTTAAGCGGGTAGAAGATCTTCAACTCGGAGTCAAAAGCTACCAGAAGAAGCTCAATATCACTAGGCTAGAGACATTCAGGTCTGACATCTCCAAAACAACTCCATACACTGTTAATGCACTCAAGGAGTTATCTATGTAGACAAGTACAAAAGGAGTTATCTATGTAGACAAGTACAAAAGGAGTTATCTATGTAGACAAGTTCTCCAAAACAACTCCATACAACAATCCTCAACGAGTTATCTATGTAGACAAGTACAAAAGGAACATGTTAATGCACTCAGATGAACTCTACAAGTTTAGTGACGGGACGCTCACATCTGTTCGATCTGTTCTTCGTGATGTTGCTTCTAACTTGAGGATGGATTACTTGCCAAAGAGAAGATGGAGTACTTTAGACAAACAAAGGTCTTGCATCATGATCAAAGCCATTGATAAGCTGCAGCTAGAGAGAAGGTTGATGAGGAATTTGGAGAAGTTCGTTGGTGGGAGAGAATACAGAGAAGACTTCAGACTGTTTGAACGGACAATATGACTTTGTCATATTTTGTCCTATTTCATTTCAGGTCATTCTCTGGTAATTACAAATTTGTGAATATGTAAATAAGTAGTGTTAGACTAGAAATAGGCATATATATTGTTTGAGTACGAATTTTCAAGAATTCCTTAGTAAATTCAATTTTTTTTCAAATTAACGTAATCAAATACCATATAATTCTCTCATAATTTGAGGGGGAACATTATAATGTTCCTAATACGGCTTGTCAATAATTGGAACATTTTTTCCCTGAAAGCATTTATATTTGAATCAATTGATATTCAAAATATCAAGAGATTTAACATTTTTGATAAGGGGAGAAAATGTGATTAAAATATATGGCTAAAGATGTGATTTTAAGGACTCAAGTGCAAGCTTCACCCTTCATGTGCTAAACATTTTTGAATATCGATGCACATGTTGAGGGGGAGCATTACAAATGGTTTCAAGGCTGAGAACAATACTAAAAGACCGACCATGTCTGTAATTAATTAGAGTTATAAGGTGGTTAAGATTAGGTATTCTTTCTCATGATCTAGTCAGAACCGGAGGGATATACCCAGGGACATTCCATTAGTTAGAATAGAAGTCTTTAGGTATGATTAAAAAAGGAGTAAAGTGAGAAAAGGGAAAGATGCGAACTAAGACAGAGCTGATACTTGAACAAACCCAACAAGGTGTAAGTGATGAAGTCTTGATAAGCATTGAAGGGGTTGAAGAATTAAAAATAAAAGTTAAGATAAGGGGTGAAATGAAAGAAGCCCTCCTTACACTTAGGCAGAAACTGGGTCAATACATATGCTATCAGAAACACTAAGCTGTTGTTTGGTATTGAAGATAGTCATCATGGACCCAGTGATGCAATGCACAACCCTTCCCAACCACTCAAGGTCTCTTAAAAGACTCTTGTTTCATTTCTCACGGAGATTAAACACATTCCTATCGACTTTCTCACATCGAGTTAGTTGATATTAAAAAGGTGGCAGTCTGCTCCAGCATTCGATTACTAAAACCAAAGTGCACTATCGAGTCTAGAGCCATAAAAGTAATCGTCCATAAATCTCATTAGGACACTTATCCAAAATATGCTTGCTAATTCACACAATGTGAAAACAAGAAATATATCAAGAGTCCTACGCATTATCCTTGTGATTTTTCCAGAACATCAGAGTGATGCCTAAAAAAGTATTCACAGTGATGATGGAAATCCTTCCATCGCCAACATCAAACAAGCTCTGCGATAGGTGACTTGTAAGATCCTACACGGATCGAACTTGTGATACTGGATATCGATTCGGTCTAGCTTATGAATTGGCGAATGAATTTTGAAAAGGATAAAATTGTTGGTATGTTATAAAAAACCATTTGCATCTTAACACACCGTCTGATTTTCCTAAATCAATTTTTAATCTTATGTCCATGGGAAGCCTCACAAGGGTATTTGGACATAGGAAAGCTGAACACGAATTGACGACTTAATCGGGATGATAGTAACTTATCGGTTTACTTTTACCATGTTGTCTGCTTTGGGACGCTCTGGTAATGAGAACGGCTAGTGCAGCTGCGAAACCCTGTCAAGGAGATTCTTCGAAATTCTACCTGATCACAGGCAGTATTTATACTGATTAACGAAGAACCATGGTTATTACAACCGTATTTGACAAAGTGAAAAAGACACTTTTGTCCATATATGTTTGATGTGTTATAGTGTAGGGTTGTTTTTTTTATATGATTCAAGTTTTAAATTTATATTTTGCTGACTCAACCAAAAACAACACTTTAACGGGCAGTGTACCCGATCGGTAGTAGTTTCGTGGTAAGTAGGGTGTCGATCACTAAGAGCGAGGTTAAATCTATCAATTTAATTAATATCTCGGTTATCTAATCAATGTTAATTCTATTCTAATCCTATGTTAAACCTATGTCAGTCTAAATCTTAATTCTAATAGAAATAGGGGTTTTCAGCCTGAGAGACTAGCACAGTTTGGTTGGTGACTACAATCAATTCAAGAAACTGTTACCCACGCAAGCTAATTAACAAAAGATAAAAGAGCGGTCGAACCTTATATAAGAAAACTGTATTAACCATTATTAATCCGATTAGAACGTTAGTTTGTTTATTAAGTGCAATGATTTCTTCTCTCGAGGTGGCATATCATTCTTAAGACTTAGGCGTTACATCATCCTAAGACCTAGACACATTAATTTTGTCACAATTAAAGCATCCGCATAAAGCATCCTTATTTGCTGATTATAATCTATCTTAGGGATTAAAGCAATGATGATCTTGTTAAACCCTAGCTCATAGAGACTTTACCCACTTACCGCTTAATGGCAATCTATACACTAGTAGTCTACTTGTCCAACTATCCAATGGAATCAGAACGTTATTTGTTGAATTATCTAGGTCACCTGCTAGTCAACACGATCAATAAACCATTGGCAATATCCAATTAACTAGTTAAGCCCGAAGCGTATCCTAGACACAGACTTAGAAGGACAATATTTGTGTAACTATTATTCTAGGTGTATAAATTACTATATGGAGAGCTATCCCGGACTCTAGATCCGCTTAGTCCACTTAGCTAGATCCAGTTGAATGATAGGTCGCATACAAAAGCGCGTAAACAAGTATAAATTGATAAACATAAACAAGCATACAACGATAAATCAAGAAATCGATATAAACAAATACCAAACATTCAGATCTTCATAATAATGGCTAATACCCAAAGGTATTAGCCTTCAAACATCATAATAGATACAAGAGTAATAATTTAGCCAAGGTAAACTAATCGAGTTAACGAATGATACCAAGAACTGAACGATTACTAAAGTATATGGACTTACACGATGTCTCCTATGGAATTGAATACGTTGCTCGACCTCTTCTGCTCTTTTTCTCTTTTGAAAATAGACTTTTGTGGTTTAGGTATCGAGAATATGATTTAGCACCCTTAAAACTTGTTTTTGAGTTTTCTATTTATAATGTCTGGAAGTCGGTTCAATACGGCGTATCCAATGGGTTGGATACGGCGTATTGAGGATTTCTTAGAGTAGGGACCACGTTTGATATCTTCCAGAATATTATATTGATTCCATATCTTGAATACGGCGTATTGAGTCCTCTGGATACGGCGTATTACTTTTTAATCTTCTGTGGTCTTTGGTGAGTGCAGGCATGGATACGCCGTATCTTCTTGATGGATACGGCGTATTGGTCTTCAGAATAGTAATCTTCAAAATATCTTCATTTAAGCTCCAGAATGCGCGCCTTTTGCTATGTTTCACCAATTACTCCATAATTATTGCAATTCTCAAATATAAACGATTAAGTAACAATTCTTTGCAATAACTATACAAAATGGGTTAATATCGTGGGATAAACGATGCTATAAAATAGACGTTATTTGATGTCATCAAATATCCCCCCACTTGAATCCTACTTGTCCTCAAGTAGCCTTTAGAAGTTTACAAAAATGTATCCCTAAGGATATTTTCTGTTAAAGCATTTATTCGATCTATTACAAGTACACAACCAAACACCTCACGAAATAGGAAGATGAAAACACTCAAATCACTCAACTAATCTATGTGGTAACATGTAACTAATTCGCTCAATTGCTCGGTCGTGATGAGTATTCTATCATAAGCTTGGCAAGGATACACATCTCCACCACTAAAGCCAAGGAGTAACAAGTTTATAAAGGTAAATATAGGTTTTTGTATGGAAAGGCGTACGGTTTGATCATTCTACAATCTTTCACCAGAAGTACCACTCCAACAAGGCAGCTAAAGCACACATACACACCCGGAACGCCAGGATAGACATGAGTGTTCGATCACATCCCCATTCGAATTTAACCAACGGTTAGGATGAAGAATGATATAGGGTAGGAACCTTCTAACTTTCACCAAAAGTCATAAACCAACAAGGTACAAGACATGCATACATGGCCGGAACGCCGGAATAGACATGCATGTTCGTATGGCTCCTCATTCGCGTAAAACCAGAGGTTAATCATTAGGTGAGAGGGAAGTAAATTGTTGTTAAATAAAAATCAAGAAACAAATAGATTAAGGCTTAAAGTACAAGTTGCTAGACACTTATTTTCCCGACCGTTATTATGACAAAGACACAACTATTTACAACGTCTTGATCATAGATCAAAAACAACAACCTAAGTTGGCGTTCCCATAACGGTCAACTCCCCAATCATCCCAAAACTTTACATACTTTACAAGGCAAGTGGCGATATCTTCCACTTTGTACAATACTCTACATCGTTGATTTTTAGATGTATCAATGAATAATCGATCCTTCGTATAATTCCTTCGGTAATGCTTTTTGCGAAATGCTTATCTTCAAACTTTCCTTCTTTCTTTTTTTAATACTTCAAATATCGGTGTAGTTTCACCATCTTCACCATCATAATAATTCTGGATAATTTCTTCGATAATTTCTTCGTTCTTTTTCTTGTTTTTCGGTTCAACATAATGTAAAGGTTATAATACAATGAGGCTTTGACTACTAATATACATTCTCATTTGCAATGTGCAAATTTCTAACCGCACCAAAGATAAAAAATGATACAAGACTTGGGAAATATAAACTTTACACTTTAAGCAACTAGCAACTTTAATCTAACAGGGTAGGTTAAGGTGTAAGGGTGTAACGAAACAAATAGTTGGTGTAAATTCCTAAAGGATTGGCTCTATGGGTTGTTCTAGTGGATCATCACTCTAAAGTTGAGAGTGGAAGGGTTTAACGGGAGGTTAACTAACCGGTGTAGTTAGTTAATAAACAACATGTATAGTCGATTTGGTTGTAATCCTATGATTTACCAATTTAAACAAGTTACTCCAATAAAATCCATAATACTCATTATTGTAGTCTCGAATAGATATACCAAGCCAAGTTCTAAAGTCTACAACATTATCGGCACACTCATATTTTGTGGAATTTGGGTAAACATTTAGAAATAGAAAGGTTAAATCCTCATAATATCTAACAAGGGTTATTGTGTATGGGTTATGTATCAAGTAATTTCACAAAAGTATGCTTGAATTTTTTTAAATTTGAGCATAATTTAAGCTTTTTGTTATGAAAATTTGGACAAGTGATCATTCTAATTCCATCCCCATACTTGAATTATACAACATCCTTGTTGTATATTTAAAACATTAAATACGGGAATTTAAAAAGAATTAGAATGAGAAACTCTCCTGATTTTTGCTCGGTAGATTCTCCAATTTACGTTTTTGAGCAAGATTTTATGTTGAACAGCCGTTTTGAGGTTTCAAGACTCCAACACTTCAAGATTTCCATATTTGTAAATTCTCCACCAACATTCATCGATTTTCTTTCAAGAGGTCGTGTGTAAATTCTTAGAAAACAAATGCAATTCTATCTCTGTGTATTCATTTGGTTAGACTCGAAATAAAAACCTAAAACTCTACAGGAAGTCGATACGCCATATCCATTCCCTAGGATACGTCGTACTGATACCTGTATACGCTGTATTCATTTAATGAATACGGCGTATAGACTGTGCTGAAAATAAAGACTGGATAACGTCCAAATAGCTAATACACCATATCCATGGGGTTTGGATACGCCGTATAGACAGCCTGGGAAGACAGACTCGATACAAAATTGATACATAAATTCCGGTTTGGTCCTCCCGGCAAGCACTTTATTTTTGTGAGAGTCTTTAAGTAGACTCCCTTTAAAACTCCGTTACGTCATTCTCCAACGTATAACCTCATCATCCTCCTTGTTTAATACAAACCACCGTAATATTTCTCAATCAGTTTTGCCCATATGCATTTGAAGCTAAACCCCGGCCCTGTCAGTGATTTCTATAGCCCCATGTGGATACACCATTTTAAAAATGTTAGGATCGCTCTATTTCGATTTAAGTTTTCTAGGGTACATCTTCAAACGAGAATTATAAAGTAGCACTTGGTCGCCTACCTTAAAATCTTTATCACCACGAAGTCTAGAATCATGCCACTTCTTCGTCCATTCTTTGTAAATCTAATGTTTTCATAAGCATCATCTCTTAATTCGGCCAACTCATTAAGCTGCATAAGACGACTTTTGCTAGCAAGCATTAAATCCAAATTACATTGTTTCGATGCCTAATCTACCATATACTCAATCTCTATGGGTAAATGACATGCTTTCCCATAAACAATTCTGAAAGGCGTACACCCTGTTGGTATTTTGTAGGCGGTCCTAAATGCCCATAATGCATCATTAAGTTTTTCTGACCGACCTTTAGGATTGTACCTTACCAATCTCTCTAGGATACGCTTAATAACCCTATTAGTAACTTCAGTTTGTCTATTAGATTGAGGGTGATATACCGTGGATAATTTGTTAGTCACACCATATCTTTGTAAAGCTTTTTCAAGCTGGGAATTACAAAAATGCGTACCTCTATCACTAATCAAAGCTTTAGGAACTCCAAACCTAGCAAATAAACTTCTTAAAAACTTAACCACAACACGTGTGTCATTCGTAGGTAATGCTTGAGCTTTGACCCATTTGGGCACATAATTAACAACTACTAATATGTATTTATTACCTCTAGATTGGGGAAATGGTCCCATAAAATCTAATCCCCAAACATCAAAGACTTCACATACCTGAATGTTATTTTGAGGCATTTCGTTCCTTAAAGATATGTTTCCCGATCTTTGACATGCATCACATCGTCTTACGTACTCATTAGCATCCTTAAAGACACTAGGCCAATAAAATTTGGACTCGTAAACCTTCTTTGCGGTAATACTAGCACTATGATGCCCACCCTTAGTCCCCGAATGACAATGTGCCAAATTTCAAGGGTTCGCTTCTATCCACACACTCTCATTAATATTTATCTGCCACATATAAATGCATAAGTTTCTCCCCAAAAGAGAGTCCTTGACGTTGCGGAGAAAACTCTCTTTCTATTTTCAAAAGGTCCAATTTGGGGGAACAACCTTCCAACCAATATCAATAGAACAAAATCCGATACCCAAATTTGGGATTCATCGTTTATTGAGACTTGGCTTTTAGCACCATAAATTCTTGTACGAGAATTTAATCACAAATACCCCCCAGTAACACCCCATATGCGGATTTTCAAACCTAATTAGTGATCTGCGCCAAGTCTCCTGCTTTCTTATGTTTTCTCTATACTTGACAAGGCAGAGAAACACCAAGGGACTTTTCTTTTAATGGCAGTTCGTTGAGCAAGACAGCTGAGCACCATTCATTCATTGTCTCCGTACAAGCTTCTTCAAGTCTAGATTTATTCGTCAGTAAACTCTTCAGATATTTAGCGTGTTTTGGTAGTTGCAGTATGGCCTCGATAAATGGAATATTAATATCGAGTTGTTTTAGATTCTCTAAAAATTTGGTTGCATTGCTTCTTCTTTTTCTTTTCTCACCCGGTTTGGGAAAGGAATAGATGATTGTTGTGGTTTTACCAATGGTTGAGTAGTCCTTTCAGGAATACTTGAATATTTTAATTTCCACACATCGTCATGCGCTTTATCTGCACATCGTGTTCAAAAGCTCTGGGAGTTTCATTCTGTTGATTCCCCTTTCACACTAATTTCTTTACTACGTTGATTTAGATGTCATCATATCCTCCCCTAGTTGTCACATCATATGACTTTCGTTTTTTGGAATCAAAACATTACTCACAACCTTTGACAATTCGTTTACCTCGATTTTTAGCTCACTCAATAAGTTGTTTCGCATATTTAATAAAAGCTCGTTGGTGGTTATAAATTCTTTAATGAATATCTCCATCTCCTCGTGTTCACGTCTACCTTCATCAATGAATTTAGCCAACAATTCTTACGATAGTTTAACCGACTCAATAGTAATCGACGTAAGGAGGCTACCCATCCAAACGGTATCTGAAAAAAAGACATAACTCAAAGTAAAACTATTATAGAAAACTAAAACGAAAATCTATCTAAAACTGCTCGCTGAATCGACAGTCGATACGTCGTATACAGTAAACTGGATACGCCGTATCGATGTTTGATTCGAATACGTTGTATTCAAGAAAATGGATACAGCTTATTCAATAATTAACAGCAGATATAATAGAAAAAAAAACAAAAAAAAATTATATTAAAAAAATTATACTAAAAATACCAATAAAAACAAGAAATTAAACAATCACACTCTCCGGCAGCGGCGCCAAAAACTTGATGTGTTGTTGTGTAGGTGTTATTTTATATATCAAGTTTTACTATTTATTTTATGCAGACTATACCTAAAAACAACACTTTAATGGGAAGTGTACCCGGTTAGATGGAGTTTGTTTTTTTTTTTTTTCAAAGGTAAAAAAAAAAAAAAAAAAAAAAAGTAGGTGTCGATCACTAGAGTGGAATTAACTCTTAATTTACTGGTATTTTATCATCTAAGTTTGATACTAATCTAACCTAATTATTCTAATTTAACCTAAACTAACACAAGGGGGGGGGGGGGGTTCAGCCTGAGAGACTGGCATGAGTTTAGTTTTAATTATCCTAAGGTGATGGCAAATAACGCACACAAGTGATTAACAAAAGATAAGGAAGAGGTCAAATCTTAGGAAAAACGTATTAGCCAGTTTAATCTAATAATATGCCTTGATTGTCTATTCGTGCAATGATTGTATTAATTCGTTGGTGGTATATCATTCCAAAGTTAGGTGGATCTTCTCCCTAGACTCGAAGTTTGTCGCTAGTTAATCCTGTCACAATTGATCAGACCACTTTTTAGGACCTTCTTGGCTTCATTGATCTTTTGGAAATCGAACTTGGTGGTAAAAAGCATACCCTAAATCGTATTTATGATTTGGTATTTATAGACTCTGAAAATTGGTCGATACGTCGTATTCGAACTCAATACGGCGTATCGAGGTTGCTTGGCGTGGACTACAAGAATAAAATATTTCAAAATTCTTGCGCAGGATTTTGGATACGTGGTATTTGATTTTTGGATACGGCGTATTGACCAATACGCCATATCCGTTTTCTTGGATACGGAGTATTGACCAATACGGAGTATTGGGGTTTTTGGATACGGAGTATTGGCTGAAAAAATGAGTTTTATCTGATTTTTAACCAAAGAAATACATATACGAGCGTCTAATAGCGTATTCTTCAAAGTCAGGCAATGGTCTTGAGTTCTTCAAAGTCTTTAGATACGACGTATTTATCTAGAATGAGATGGCATATGGATGTCAGAATCAGTCGACTTTCTTAGACTCTTCGTTTATGCTTCAAAACACGTCATTTTCTTCATCTTTTGCCAAATACTCGATAATTACCGCAAATAACAAATATAAACAATTAAGTACCAATTCATGCAAAAATTATATCAAATGGGTCATTTACTTGGGATAAATGATGCTATAAAATAGACGTTATTTGATGTCATCAGTGTGCTTTTCATGTGTGGGGAGTTCTAGGAAAAACATTTTTAAGAATTTGTGTGGGGTGTTAAGAATACTTACTCTAAGTATGTTCTTAGAAGAAAGAAAAAAAATAATTATAAATTAATTATTATGACATATAAAAGTAAAATGATGTCAATAATATTTTAACACGTCATGTCAATAATATATACTCGAAAGTAGTTATATTATGACAAGAATAAATAATGAAAAATGATATGCACCTAGAAGTAAATAAAAACAATTCCATATAATGGAAAGTGGTGAAGGATGAGCGAGAGCAAAGAGGGAAGGTGTTGAGATAAGGTTGAAAAGGACGGTTTAGAATAATATATCGTTATCACTAACGATGACACAAGTGATTGGGGTGCATGTGTTTGGTTGGCAATGTTGACGAACAAAGGTATGTAGAGACGGGTGGAAGTTGTATCTTTTTATAGTGAAAGAAAAATGAAAGACACAACAATGTGGTGACTTAATAACACTTGAAGATTGAATATCTTCTTTATGTTCTTCACTTGCTAGTAAAGTAGAAACAAAACTAAAAGACTTAATTGTGGAAAAAAAAGGATCACTTGTAATGGTTTTTGATAACTGTGTGTGTTTGAGGAGATAATTTCTTTGGTATGGAGTTTGAAAATAAGACCAATATTTAGTGGTAAAGTTGATCAATGTAGGTGAAATGTTCTGTTATGTTCAAGAATTGTGTAAGGGAACATTTTGAGTTTGATTTTTGTGAGGAATAAAGTTTTGAACTAACTTGTTTATAGAATAATCCTAAAAACATTATAAATAAATTTTACGACATCTTTTACGTTTTGATAACGACAATATATCAAACACGTTAAATGTAAAATTAAACTGTAAATAGTAATTTAGTAGTAAAATTTTATTCGAAAATTATATCACTTAAAGGTATGAATAAATAAATGCTTAATGCATTTTATGATAAAATAAAATTTTTATTCAACCTCACACTTTATAAATTGTTGTAAATATTTTTCTAAACATTACAAAATATTTTCTACAATTAAAAGAAATATTTTATTCAAAATAAATATTTTGAAATTCAAATTTTCAGACCTAAAATGGCTAGAAAAGTTCTAGAAAATTCCCCCTACACAAAAGACAAACTGGGGAGCCCCTAGTCTAGGGAGACCCCCTTAAATACACGGGCGCCCCCTTAATTTTAAAGGGACCGCCCACCTATTTAAGGGGACCGCCCATAGGTAGATGATCCTCTAGTTTGTATCTCTTGACTTACATTACTTTCTCATATCATTTTATTGATTGTTTAGATAAGTATATTGTTCATATTGTGCAAGTGTGGAATTCACATAAAAGTCGAATCTAAAATTTTACAAACAAATTTAAAACCTTTAATTAAAAAGCGTTAAACTATTCAACCCCCCTTCTAGTTTTTCACAACTGGTATCAAGAGCCACGCTAAACAAGATTTTTAAAATAAATTGTATTTTAAAACTTAAATAGATCTATGGAATCGGAAAAATATTTAGAAGGGCAATCTATGCAAAGACCACCACTATTTGAAAGTGATGGATTTATTTATTGGAAAAATAGATTCGAAACCTATGTGAAGTCAAAAGATCTAGATCTTTGGCATGTTATTACCGATGGTGATTTTCCTCCTATCCAAAATAATCCCGAAACTAAAAAGGATGAAATTGTACCTTTTCATAAACAAAACGATGATCTTAAAAAGAAACTTGCTAAAAATAATGAAGCCAAAATGGTAATTTATAATGCTCTACCACGAAAAGAATATGAAAGAATTTTTATGTGTCAAACCGCAAAAGAAATTTAGGATACTTTGTTAATCACTCATCAAGGTAATAATCAAGTCAAAGCTAACAAAATAGATCTTCTTGTTCAACAATATGAACAATTCATGATTCCGGAAGAGGAATCAATAGATAATGTCTTTGCTAAATTTAACACTATTATTACTAGTCTAAAAGCACTTGATGAAAGTTTTTTGAGCAAGAATTGTGTTAGGAAATTTCTTAGGGCATTGCATCCTAAATGGTGCGAAAAAGTCATGGCGATTGAAGAATCAAAGAATCTAACAACTCTATCACTTGACGAACTTATTGGAAATTTGAATGTTTATGAAGAAATAATTAAGAAAGATTCTGAAACCGTCAAAAGCAAAAGAGAACAAAGTAGATCTATTGCCTTGAAAGCTAGAAAGGAATCTAGTGATGACGATAGCTCAATCTTCGATATTGAAGATGAAGAATACGCCATGGCCGTAAGAGACTTCAAGAAATTCTTCAAAAGACGAGGACGGTTCGTAAGACAACCATATGAAGAGAGAAAATCATTCCAAAGAAATAAAGACGACAAAAATGGCAAAGGCGAAAGAAAATGCTTTAAGTGTGGTGATCCAAATCATCTCATCGGAGAATGTCCAAAACTATCAAGATATCAAAACTAAAAAGCGTTTGTTGGAGGATCTTGGAGTGATAGCGACGAAGATGAAGATGAAAAATAAATGACGAAAAGTGTCTTATGGCTAAAGCTTCCAATGAGGTACTTTCCAAAACCGAATACTTTAGTGATGACCAATCATCACTAGACGAAAATGACTTAGATAGTGAATATAGAAGACTATGCAAATTAGGACTAAAAGTCATGGCTAAAAATAAAACTTTAAAACAAGCTCAAGTATAATTAGAAAATGAAGCACTAGAATTAAGAGATAAATTATCTATGTTAGAAAAAGGTAAAGAAGTAATTGAAGAATGTAAATTATGTCAAGACCTCAAGCTTGAAAATGATAAGCTTAGAAAGGAAATATCTAGGCTAAATCAATTTAATGATAGTAGTCACTCACTTAAGAAAATAATAAGTTCTTAAAAAACTTTCGGAGATAAATTAGGTTTTAATTTTACCAAAGGATCACCTAGAGAAACCAAACAACTAAAGCTTGTAAAAGCCCAAGAAGTTGAGTCAAAAAAAATTGATAGAATCAAACCCAAAATTTATACTTATAAATAATACTAAAATTCCTATTGCAAGTGATGATGCGGTAAAACATTTTTACAAACCCTCCTTAAAACCCAGAGTAGGATTTACTAAACCCACAATGAGGTCTAAAACACCTCCTCCGAAAAGAAATGAAAACTCTCATCCTCGTTCCAAAACACCTCAACCTAGGAAAGACTAAGGTAGACTAAATTACTCTAACACTAATCACACAATGTGGAATCATCCACATCAACCAAGCTTTACTCAATGTGGAAGATGCTCACCGTGTACGTGTTCAATTCAAATGCAAAATATATGCGGAAACAATAACTTCGAATACATGAAACATTGGGGACCAAATTGCTAAACCATCACAACCTTTAAAGTAGTATGCTCTCTACAAACATTCTTTCTCTTTGAATTAAGGAATTCATGATAAGGTTCCCATGAACCATTATCATTTACATCATGAAGACATTAATGAAGATAATTATAAAGACTAAGGTATGTCTCACTTTTCATATTCGTAGAATATAGATTATAAGTAAATGTCTATGTGACTATGGTGTTGTAGTGTAATTAGTTCTTAGAAAATAATGTAGTCTCTAGAAATACCATTTGTTGGTTTTCTAGCTTTGAAGAGATTAGTTCACTATGAACTATTCTTTCGTGTAGATTATTGTTATACGTCTACAAAATGGAAATCTTCTATGAACACATAGCAAACTCACGTAGACAAAGAAGAGCAAGCTAATGGTTAACAATTAACATAGAAGTAGGATTAGTCACACGAAGATCATAGACACACTATGGATGAAACAAACTCCCTTCGACCTCGACGATCGCCTTGGATCCGTGTTAACCATCATCCACGTCTATCAGAATCAACTTGTTGAAATTTTTAACTACGTCTTATTATTTCATTATCTTCGCTATCCATTCTCGTCTCATCTCAAATCGAATATACTAATTGTCTTTTTGAAGAAATTGATCTCTCCTTCTTGCAAGAAAATTTCATCTCTAAATCACCTCTCGAATTGACGTCTTAATTATCTCGTACGAAATAGTCAAAGAAAAATTTTAATTAAACAAAGGGTTAATTAATAATTGTCAATAATCATTCTCACAAAACCTGACCAAAAATTGAAAAAAAAATTCTCAGAGGGCGGCCCCCTTAAAATTAAGGGGACCAGCCGTATAAAATGGGCGGCCCCCTTAATTAATTAAGGGGACCGCCTATCTGGAAAAACAAACACCCCTTTTCTGTCGAAATTATATACCCAAACTTCATTTTTTTCTCCTTCTTCTCCTACCCACTGTGAACGAACACCATAGCCAAAAACCTTCAACAACCAATCTTCAAATCGCCTAATTAACCAAAATTCGGAAGGGGTTTCGCTAACAAGACAATCAACAACGTCTATTGTAAGCTTTCCATCATTCTTTTCATTTGATTTCATCCAATTTTGCTCCTAATCAAAATTGGGTGTTCTTTATTATTTTCATACTTTTTAGATTAGAACTAGGAACTCTATAACTACAATGATTCTCGTAGTTATAAGAATTCAATACATTCATTAGAATTGAGTCACAAATTTTTTTTGTTCGAATATTTTATAAACTTACATACATATTTTTCATTTTGTTCTTGAAACAAAGTTTATACATTGTTGAATCATGCCAAAAACACGTTAAAGCAATTCTACATTGCCCATCAAACCACACATTCCTAAACATATACTTTTCGAATCAATGGATAATATGTTACAAAAATAAAGGAGTGTTTGGTTCGTTTCTTAGGAACAATTGTTAGAGTCAAAATGACCATCACTATAGTTTTGTCACGTGTATAAACACTTAACAAACTTGTATAAGTCATCAAGATATATAATTCATATATATCTTGATATATCTTATAAATGGCATAAAATAAAGGGGCGTTTGGTTTAATGCTTTAAAGCATGATTTCTAGTCAAAACAAACACTATTTAACTCTTGTCAAGTCATGAATAACAAACTTATACGTGTCAAACAAAATATACACTTAATACATAATTTTCGACATGCTTAGACAAATTTTATATTGATAAGGGAGTGTTTGGGTTATTGTCTTGATGTTGAAATATATAACTAATATATATTCTTCGACATCCTAGATTAAGTCAAAAATAAATTAAGGAACATATGGATCACTTCTTAGGTTTTTACTTTTAAAGTCGAAGTAATCCTTGTCCCACATTTGTCACTTTTCAAAACTTTATTTTCCTTATTATATTTTTTTTGTAACATTTTATGTTGTTGATTACTTGTTTAGGTGACAAAATGCCGAAAGCTACTACAACCGATATATCCCTCACTAAATCCTACATACCAAAAGTATCCAAAATTCCCGGCATCTCACCTACCATTGCCCAATTCTACAAACCTATTGAAAACCGCAACATTCACGAAGGTCGTGTTGTTGATCAAGCTTACTACAAATCCAACAACATCGAGCGTCTCTTTACTAACATTCGTTTCAATTGTCTTTTTCAAATCAACGAACCGATTGTTCCAAGATTTATTCTAGACTTCTATAGCCAAGTCACGGTACAAACCGATGAATATGGTTACCTTGTTATCTCCTTTATGATTCAACACGAATTCATAACTCTTACTCTCGCTCAATTCGGTCAAATTCTCAAAATTCCATACAATGGTCAAGCCGTTTTTACAAACGAATGGGATCTTGCATCTCTTGAGTATTCTCGAGAAACCGAGGGACCATATTGCACCGATCTTCCGACTCCCGACGACATTCGTCGACTTCTTGAATTGGAACGTGTCATGGTAGACCGTACCATTAAAAGTCAAACGGTCTCTCTCAATCCAAATCAAATTCTCACCAAAGAATTAAGCCCCGACATGAAGCAATGGGAAGAGCTCATTAGAGAAAATGTGTTCGGACTAGGAGGACATCGGGATCATCTTCCCGCTTGTCTTGCTCACATG
Source organism: Tanacetum coccineum (assembly GCA_026074375.1). Classification (NCBI taxonomy): domain Eukaryota; kingdom Viridiplantae; phylum Streptophyta; class Magnoliopsida; order Asterales; family Asteraceae; genus Tanacetum; species Tanacetum coccineum. The sequence continues at coordinate 26,958 of BQNB010027461.1, read as the reverse complement.
TTGTATTGTGTTGTTGCCGAAGAACAATACAATCTTGCTTATTTTTTCGTCAAAAGAATCCAATGTGCTAGATATACTCCAACCGCTAATCTTCCGTATGGCATGTTTCTTACTCGTCTTTATCGACACGTCATGGAAACATATCCTCATCTTGACAATGGCATTTATGACATTGTTGATCGAGTCATGCGTCCTCTTGCCCTAAAACAAACTCGACGACCTCGAAGTGATCGTGGCAAGGCACGTCATTCCGTATCTTCTTCATCTTCTCATCATCAAGGCACGTCATCTCATCAACACGATGATGATGATGATGATGATTTAGAAAAGCTTTGAAAAACAATTTTAGAACTTAAAAACTTTTGAAAACAACTTAAAACAAGCTTAATGCTTAAGCTAAAACTAACTTACTTACCACAACCCATACCAAAAACAATTTTGAACGCCTTCGTTTTTATAGCGTTAACCCAAACACCCCAATTAATTTCTAAAAGTGATTAAGAAAACTATAAAAGCTAGGTTTAACTGAATTTTTAAATCTAACACATACTTAAGAACTTTAGACACTAATAAAGATAAATAGGTAAACAAATAAGCACTTAAAATGAGAATAAGCTAGGGCAGAATAAGCACTCTCTTGACAGTTTTAAGCAAAATTGCATAAAAATGAAATGAAATGACTAGAAAGCAAACTTTAAGCACTAATAAACATCAATAAGCACACAAGAACAGAAATAAGCTAAAAATAAGCTAAATAAGCTACTTGCTACAGTAATTTTAAGCAAAATTTTAAAAGTGATGTTGTACCTTTCACCCATGCTCAAGAACAGGGTTTCTTTGAACCTAATAAGCTCAAAATTCCTAACCGCAAGCTATAAATAACTTAAACTAAGCTGATCCAATAAGCATTCCATAATAGCTCATTCATTCCATAGCTGTATCATCATACAGTACCTCTCTCGTCTCTGTTTTTTTTGAATTTTTCTTTATAGTTTTGTAAAAAACAAGTTATAAAAATCCTTATACTTGATATCAGCTTAAAGATTTATAGAGATGATTGGAGCTTAGAACACAATAAAAAAGCTTAACTGAATTTTCATTAAAATTTGAAGTACAAGTACATAAAACACTTTAAACTTAAAAACTAAACTTAAAACTACACTTAAAAAACTACTACACACTTTGCCTCAAGGGCTTACATTTTCTTAAATAGTAAAAATCGAGCTAGGGTTTGCACTTGGTCTTCTTGTCTTCTTCTCTTGGTGTGTTTCTTTGAAGACACAAAAACGTCTTGTGTTTGTTGTGAGAGTGTAAACACAAACAAATCTTGGCCCTTCATTCACCTTGGTGCCCAAGTCGAACTATATCAACCCTTGATGATTTTGAGGGGATTTGGATTGCCAACATGGCATAGGCCATGTGGGGGGTGGGGTTAAGGATTGTGAAGTTTTTGGAGTATTGTGGGAGGTCAACGAGGTGACAGAGGTGGGGTTATGGAGTTGGCGGGAAATAGTGGAGAAGATATACAGTGATTCGAATTTGGGGTGAGGGTTTGGGGGTTTGGCAAGTTTGGTCCTCCAAGGTGGTAAGGGTGTTTGCAGTACACGTCCTTGTGGGTTATGGAAGTTTGGGGTGTTGGCAGGTTCACCCCCCAAGGGTTATATAAGTTATTACACCACAAGTCCTTGTGGTGTATAACTTTGGCTATTTGGCAGACTTAACCCTTGTGGTTAAGTCTTTGGGTATTTGGCAGTTTGGGCCCCTCACAAAATTTTCTTCTTTTCCCTCTTTAAATAAGTTTAGGATTTGGCAATTTAAGTCCCTAAACTTATTTTTCTTCACTTGTTGACTTCTGGATTTGTCGGGGTTGACTTGGGTTGACTTTTTGATACTTGGGCTTTGACTTGACTGTGTCTTTTCCACGCTTTTCCATTCCGTGTCCGGTTTTGTCGTTTTGGCTTCGTTTTTCGTCCTTTTCTTAGATATCCGTTCCTGCACAACACAATTAGCAAAACAAGCATATTTTTGGCATTTTAAGTCCGTTTTTGGTTATTTTAACTTGTTTTTAAAGGTAAAAGGTATGTGTAATTAAACACATACCAAAATCCCCCATACTAAGGTATTGCCGTGTCCTCACGCAATGCTATGAAGTAAGCATTTAGAAAACTAAGAATCTCAAACACCCTCGACTAATAACTTGGAAAAGTAGCTAAGTGTTCATCGAGGAAGTTAAAGACTCAAAAGTTTTGAAAATCCCCGTTTTTACCAATTTTTTATATGTACACCTATTTCTACACATCTTTTTGTATTTTTCATTTTTCATTAATCAACACTCCTTTACGTTTTGATAATCACAAAATATAAAAACGTTCAATATAAAATTAAACGTAAACAAGTAATTAGTAGTTAATTTTCATTTCGATAATTTAATCACTTAAAGGTATGAATAAACAAATGCTTAATGCATTTTATTGATCAAGGCGAAATTTTTATTAAACTTATAATTTTATAATTATTGTAGGAATTTTTATAATTTACCACACATTTTCTACAATTAAAAGAAATGTTTTATTCAGCTTGAACTTGTATTTGTTGTCGTTGTATGAGCTTGAAAACCCTTCACAAACCTTGACCATTCTCTCCACTCTCTTATCTTTGCCGTTTACCTTATGTCATTCAAATGGGGTTGCAGGTCAAAATAGGTCAAAATAGCCCTGCAAACAAATACACATTTAAATAAAGACACTTCGAAATTACCATAGATATTTAAACATTCGATAACAAAAAATGGAAATAAAATAAACCAGACCTCGAGTGATGGGATTATCGACGCTTTATCTGCTTCGGGAAGCTTCTCTTCCATGATTTGTAATTGTGGGGACGTTTCCTGATTAGTTTCCCGATGGAGCTGATGAGTACGATCCATGTGTCCCATTGGTTTGAAGGTCTCTTGATCAACTGCAAGTGGTCGTTTACCATTATTCTTATAGGTCTTCTTTAACTTTTGATGTTTGGTCGTTTCCCGAACATAAGCATAGTAGTGGACATATGTAAGCGTCGTGCCCTTGTGATTAATTACTGCGTACAACTTGTAACGGGAAAGGGAATCACTCTCGATGGTGTGATTGGCAAGGTCAAATTCTTTGATATGAAAGTCAACCAATGTAAAAGATCACTCTCGATGGTGTGATGGGCAAGGTCAAATTCATACCACGGGGTCTTTATTATACTAATTTTCTTTTAATGTTGGTATCAAACATGGAAGGAAATGCAGTCACTCAACTGCATGTGGAGGGGATGAGGTTTGGCCCCGTTGTGAATAACGCTCAATGGCGGGAGGTGGTAGGTCATAATTAGAACACTCACAGGATAAGTATTCTGCTCGTCCTCGTTTGAGACTTGAGTGAGGGGTTTGAGTAGTGAGAACTAAATGCTGCAAACCTTAGTAATATCATCTATTGTTGCCCGCACCATTCACACCGTCGTCCGAATGACCGCACAGTTAGCCTTTCGAGGCAACCGACTTACGACTCCGAGGAAGACCCCAACCAACACTGGGATTTTGAGCTACATAGAGATGTCCAGAACATTGCTGCTACTCCCGAGCATAAGGAATCAAAGCCTTTCGAGCATGAGGAGCCGGAGCATGAGGTTAGCAGTCCTATTACACCTGAACAGAGAATGTGAAATCAGTACAAAAATCAATTTTTATGTTTGGTAAATAAGAGAAATGAAATTTGACTTAAATTGTAAACTTTTTTTTGTTAGAAATAGTGAAGGATATAAATAATTGGTTCTTAAAAAGTTAAAAGTAACATACACATTGCCAATAAACTTGTATAGCATTCCTATTTCCTATATATATAATTAAAAACATTATAAAGTTGTAACTTTATTTTGACTTTCATTTCTCTAGGATGCTTTTTTTTAATGAGAACTGATTTTCACACTTATTTTTTTATTGAGACACATTTTTTTTGCATTACATGCTTGTACAATATGCTTTAATTGCTTATACAGTGAGTATCCTAATCAAAAATTTGAGTGTGCAAATCACTAAGGTGACGTTTGGTTCGCGAATTTGAAATTCCAGAGTTTTAAATTTCAGGAAATTTAAATTCTTGATAATTAAAAATTTCGGAATTTAAAATGCATGCACATGTTTGGTTGACAGAAATTCATAATATTTTAAAATTTGTCATTATGTTTATTATTGCAATTTTTTAGGGAGTGACGGATATGGGTGTCAAAAAACCCCGACCTGACCCCCATCAAAGCTATTCGGGTCGGGTTACGCGGGTAAAAAAATTTATTCGGGGCAACTCAAGTAACCCTTATACTAAATAGAGTCGGGTATCGGATTGAAATTTTTTGGTAACTCGGTTTCGGGTCGACCCGATTGACCCAAATACATATAGTTTTAATATAATTTTTTTTCTATTTAAACGAGTACAAAAAGCAATTTTTTACGTTTTACTCATATTTAGGTTGACTCGAACTTGAACGAACCCGACCCGAGTTGACCCGACCCAATTGACACCAACCCTACTAAACCTGAATTCTAATACGATCGATTTCGGGTATGAAATTTTAACCTTGACTCGACCTTGACCCGACCCGAACGTGACCAACCCGACCCGACTAACACGCCCTAGTGATGGATATCCGTTGATTTAAAAAAAAAACCGAGAAAAACTGGAAAAAAAGTCTATAAAAAAATGTTTCCAAATAAATGAAAATTCTTCACTTTTTGAAGCCATTTTAATTTCTCTCATTTTGACATTTCATGGAATTTTAAATTCCTTTATTTGTGTAACCAAACACAATATTTGGGTGAAATTAAAATGCAAATGTCATGAATTTCCCTCAATATACCTCAAACAAACAACCCCTAACTTTTTTAAAAGGCCCTTTGTTTACTATTCGACCATGTGTAAAAGTTATTCGAAAAGATGATTTGATATGTTTTTTAAGTATTTGTTAAAAAAAAGCGAAAACGTAAAAAAACACACGAAAACGTAAAAAACCAGATGAGGTCGTAAAAAACGGACAAAAATATAAAAAACGAAC
>BQNB010027461.1:0-20688 GCA_026074375.1 Tanacetum coccineum | reverse complement strand
CTCTTCAGGTAAAGAGAGGGTTTATATACTTCTTACAACCATGGTTGGGGCGTGTAACCCATGTATAGTCTATGGGTCGGCCCATTTACTTTCTTAACTTAATAAAATGTTTACTACGAGCTATGACTTAATATATTAGGAATGACCGAGACTTTTTTGTATTTCTAACAATCTCCCCCTAAGGGAGGTCACTATAATTCACAATGATCATAATCCTAGCATTATATGAATGACTTCATTCTTGCTTGTAGTCTTTATCTTTATCTTGTGAAATATGTAGTGATCTTTAGACTTTAGGCTTGAGCTTGTTCCTTTAGCTTGACTTGCATGTGATATTGAGCTTCTTTGAGATCATCAACCATATATCATATCTTATCATCATCTTATAATCATTTTCCTTCTTGTGATCTTGTAACCTTTGGACCAACATGCTCATACCTTTCTTTATCCTAAAATCTTGTGTAATCATCTTTCTTGAAATCCTTTAACTATAACACTTTGTGACTTTAAGAAAGACATAGAGTGTCAGAGTAGTGAAAGTCTTTTGAAACATGTACTTGAGATTTTCATATGTCTTTACATATGTTAGACGGGTATGAGCATGTGGCTATGAATTCGACTCGTCATCGTTTAACTGCTGCCGTCGTCAGGAAACCTGCATGAATGGGTTAGTGATAAACAACATATATGGATGAAAGTGTCTTTGTCACTTCATAGAATACGGTTACAATAACCATGGTTCCTTGTTAATCAGTCTAAATACTGCCTGTGATTAGGTAGATTTCAAAAGAATCTTCTTGATAGGGTTTCATAGCTGCACTAGCTATTCTCATTACCTGAGCATCTCAAAGCAGACAACACAGTATGAGTGAACTAGTGAGTTACTATCTCACCGATTGAATCAAAAATTAATTTGAAAATAAATTGATGTGTCACTTGCTAAAGTCATTTTGCAACACATCGAGAGTTTTATACATTTCAAAATTCATCAATCGTCAATTCATAGTCTGGACTGAATCGATATCCAGTGTTACAAGTTTGATCCATATATGATCTCACAGGTCACCTATCGTAGAGCTTGTTTGATGTTAGCTCTAGAAGGATTTTCATCATCACTGTGAATACTTAAGTATCACTCTGATGTTCTGGCAATATCACAAGGATAATGCGTAGGACTCTAAAGATGTTACTTGTTTTCACATTGTATGAATAACAAATATATTAAAGTAGTATCCTAATGAGATGGATTGATGATCTTTTATTGGCTTTAGACTCGATAATGCATTTTGGTTTTAGTAATCAGAGGCTGGAGCAGACTGCCACTTTTTCAATACCAACTAAATCAGAGTGAGAAAGTTGATAGAAATGTGTTTATCTCTGTGAGAAATGAAACAAGAGTCTTTTAAGAGACCTTAAGTGGTTAGGGAGGGTTGTGCATTCCATCACTAGGTCCATGACGTCTATCTTCAGTACCATACAACAGCTTAGTGTTTCTGATAGCATATGTGTTGACCCTATTTCTGACTAAGTGTAAGGAGGGATTCTTTCTTTTCACCCTTTATCTTTACATTTCCTTTTCATTCTTTAACCCATTCAATGCTTACCAAGACTTCATAACTAGCACCTTGTTGGGTTTGTTCCAATACTAGCTCTGTCTCAGTAGACATTATCCCATTTTCTCACTTTACTCCTTTTATCAAATCATACCTAAGGGCTTTTATTCTATCTAATGGAATGTCTATAGGTAGATCCCCTCAGTTCTGGCTGGATCATGGAACAAATACGTAACATTAATGTTGGGATTAAAAGTCTTCTTAATGCTGCTAGTATTACTACTGCTCTTATTGATGTTAATGCTGCTTAGTTAAAATTAGTGTTGCTGGAGAATTTCAATGAAAATTATTCTAAGTGTTTAAGATTGCTGGTGAAGTTACAACTGCCAGTACAAAGTTACTACTGCTAAAGGAAGTTACTACTACTAAAGGAAGTTACTACTGCTAGTGGAAGTTAAGACTGCTCGGAGACTTAGAAGAAAAACTGCTAAGTAGTTACTACTGCTAGTACTAAAGTTACTACTATTAGTACAAAGTTAATGCTCCTGAAAGAGTTAATGCTGCTAGTGAAGAAGTTAGTACTACTGAGTTAGTTAGTACTACTTATGTGATTTGTATGAGATATTTTGGTAAAGGATATATATAAGTTATTTGTTTAGAAGATTATGATTACTTAGGAAAGTATTGTAAGCCGTTTAGGACTCCTTGGTGTATAAAAGGAGGTTCTAGGGCATATATTTAATATAAGAGTATCAAAAATGAGTCATTCATAGAATTATCATAGCTTTAAGGTTTTGTAACCTTAATACTATTAAGAGTATTCGTATTGTTTCATTAATAATATTGGAGCTTCCTGTTTATTGAATTATATGTTCTTAGTTTTACTGTTTCATTAAGAATTCTTCTTAATATTAAAGATTAGATTCCGCATAATCTTTAATACACTCAAACATAGTTTCTACTATAGTTGTGTTAGATTTATCTAATATAACTAAAAAAACTTTTCCAAGCTCCTCATCAACCTTCTTTCCCGCAACTGACGATCAATTTCTTTTACCATGATGTAAGACTGTGTTTTGTCAAAGTGACTTCATCTCCTTTTTAGCATGGCTTTGTTATACCACATCCTCAAATTGGTAGCCATGTCATGAAGAGTATCCTGAACCGATTGGAGTGTACCATTACAGAACTTGTAGAGCTTATCAGAACGCATTAATATCTTTCTATTCAGCTCTGTGGAAAACTAGAAGGGGGGTTGAATAGTTTATAACTTTTTAATTTAATGATTATGTTTGTTTATGAAAACTTAGATTTGACTTTTTGTGAATTAAATACTTGCACAATATGAACAATATAAATAAGTAAGAGTAAATAAAGGAATAAGAGATAAGGGTTGGAAAGATCAAACCACAACACAAGGATTTATAGTGGTTTGGTTACGAAGCTCCTCTTCGACCTACTCCACTCCTCGAGCACCTAACTCGAGAGTTTTCTTCACTATGTCAACAAACTCCCTTATGGCGTGAGAAACCGTGCGCGCGCGCGCGTGAGTGCTATACAAAACGACCGATTTAACGGACACAAACCTAAATGTTCGAGTTCTAATCTTAGCTAGAACTAATCTATCACAACATAACTTCACGACTTCACAACTTCAAGACTTCCTCACAACTTCATGACTTCACTTCACCACACTACTTATGCCACAACTAACTAACACTACTTAGAAAGATCACCAAGATCTAACTATGCTTACAACAATCACCAAAACCTAACAACTATACAACTTTACAAGATATACAAATGATTTACAATTTATGATATGGATGCAACAAGATTGCAATATACACTTGGGGTGTAATACTTCTTCACTTGATGATGGAAGTATTCTTCAACTATACACTTGAGGAATTTGAGCTTGGGATCCACTTGGAAACAAAGCTTTATGATTAAATGATCAAAGGATTTTAGAGAGATGTGTGGGCTGTTTTAGAACAGAAAGAATGAGTGCAAAAGGTAAGAAAATTGTGGGGAAAAGTCTAGTATTTATAGGACAAACTGGGGGTACGCGTCTACAAGGCAGGTCCCTTAAATAGGGTAGGCGTTCCCCTTAAATTTTAACGTGGGACTAGTACTGTGTATTTAAGGGGCCGCCCAAGACTAATAGGGCTTTCCCATTTTTGTCTTTTGTATGTAGTGTGGAATTGAGTCTAGAACTTTTCTAGCAGTTTAGGTTCAAAATTTTGAATTTCAAATGTAATCTTTGAATAAAAACATGCCTTAATTTGTAACAATGTTTTGTAATGTTTTAAAAATGTTTACAACATTTTATAAAAGTGTGAGGTTGAATAAAAATTTCCTTTGATCATAAAATGCATTAAGCATTTATTTATTCATACCTTTAAGTGATGTATTTGTTGAAATGAGAATTTTACTACAAAATTACATTGTTTACACGTTTAAATTTACGTTGAACGTTTTGTATATTTTGTGATTATCAAAACAGAACAGATATGAAAAAAATATTAGTAATGTTTTTAGGCATTATATTTTATCAACAAGCTTGTCTTTATAAATGATTCCTTGAGGATCTGAGAGAGTGGTATATGGTGCTCTTCGGAAGAGGTCTCTTCCACGTATTCTTGGCTTGGATATGTTGAGCTTCTTTTAGTAGCTCTCGATTCCAAGTTAAGATAGTCGTTCCACCCTTCCACTCTCTTCTAGATTATAATACGTCTTGTGAACATACGTAATGCAGCGGCTAGGTGTACTATGTCCTCGCTTTTGAGGTTGAAGAGTCTGTTCTAAACAACGAGAAGTAGCATGTCCTCGATGTCATTTAGATGAAGTCGTGGAAAGTTTCCTTCTATGAACTTGTACATTTTTTGATCAGATCTTTGAACTTCAATCTCCTCAAGATGACCATAACCATACCATACGTTAACTTTGAGATTTGTCACTAGAAGAATTCTTTTGGTGGAGTACACATCATGTTTGGACACCCTCTTAGAAGCATATCCGTAGAATCTTTATCTTTTGGTTCCCCAGTATGAAGTTCCTAAAGAGCCATGCTTGTCCATACTACTTTTATAGGACTCCACTAGTTGGGGTACCCATTAAATCCAATTCGCAAGTAAGTCGTACTTAGCAACCTTTGTCTTGGTCAAAGAAGTCGTGTATGTTCTGTCGGTGCTTCCTTCTTGCAAGTATGCCAAGTCATTGTTGAAGAAGTAATCAACTAGGACCGATTTGATTGATTTTCCTGATTAAACGCCCGAGGAAGGTGGTTGCTCAAGTCGAATGGATATCTATTACCTTCAGGGTTATTCTAGTCTAGTTGATCAGTTAGTGCTTTGTAACATTCTTCCATATTATATTCAAGCTCGATAAAACTCCTGCAAGTACCTTTGAGATGCTAATAATTTGTGGGACGGGGGGGGGGGGGGGCTAAACATTGGGAAGTTGGTCCCTACTAATAATATCTTGTGTGAGATCACTAATCTGTAGGCGGTTCATGACAAATGCGTTGAAGTCTATTGGAGTGCTCATCAAATCATTGAATGTTTTTGAAGGTTTTTCTGCTTTGGGAAGGTCACAAATCCATTTTTAAGTAGGCTTATTCTCAACTGATTTACCTTCATTCCACTTAGGATCTAGAGTAGGAGGTCTTTCCGGTTTCTTAAACTAATCCTTTGGATCAACATTAACAACAGGTGGTTCATCAGTATTACCTGTGTCTTCTCCAAGATCCTGTCTCACTTAAGTATCTCCAGCCTTAAACACTGTCTCCTCTGCTTGTGTAGACTTGCCAGTTGATTTTGGCTGAGACTTGGTGGTGCCTTTGGAAGTTCCAGTTGACTTGGCCTTCTTTGATGGTTCAGTTTCTTTGCTTGTCTTCTTCCTTTTCAACCCTTGGTCTGGTCCAGCAAGAGGGCCTTCATCTCTATCATTATCTGGCTTTCTTTTCTTTAACTTGTCAGCAACACCTTTATCCATGGCATCTTCATCTTCAAGTATTGACTCCATGAGAGCATGATATAGAGCTTTATGCTTGGAATTTCGTTCAAATGACTTAGTTTTAGTCATGGTCTCGAACAAGGTTCATTTCTTATCAAATTCCCGAAGTGCATCCACGTTAGATGATACGATTGTATATTTAGGCTCTTGTTGTTTCCCTGCTTGTTCCATCTTGATCTTGGCGAATATCAGCAAGCACTTTTTAGAGGTTTTCGGTTGTTGTTGGAGCACAAATGTGACATCTGCTGAAATAGAGTGTTCCTTAACGAGTTTTGCAGTATGTCTTTATATCACCTTATGAAGAGCATAATCCAAACTTGTTCCAATGTACTCTTTAACAATGATTAGAACTTCAGACTTGACAACTGCACGAATAGCTAAACTATGATTAATATTTCTGAGTGTCTTGACTTCATTCTCCACGTCAAAAAGTCTTTGATGGATAGCAGTGAGGGTTGTGGAATCAGTAGCAGCTGTAGCTGAGGTTATTGCTTCTGTAGTTGTTGGTGTGTGTGGAGATCGTTTAAGCCCATCTAGGATATGTTTTACAGATAATATAAGTACGCAGCGAAATATAAAGAATAATATTTATCAACAAGTTTTTCTTTCATTATCATTCCATATAAGCCCCAATCTAATGATCAATTCTATAACAGTTTACTCTAACTAGTAACAAGGATCAATAAACATTGATCCTATGCTTACAACACTCATTTAGGCTTAACAATGACCCACATGCCTAGAATGGCACCACACACTTTACTAGTCGACTACAATTTTCTATGCACAATACTTAATAACATCCTGTGAACTCGTGAATTATAGAGGAGATTTCAAGGCTAAAAAGGAAGATAAGAAATGAATAATATATTTTAAAACATTAAGAATATGCTTTTGTTATCTTTACTTTTTTAAGGAGATCTTCCAGAATCTACATATTCTCCACCAGCTTATAGAATTCTTTAATGACGATTTTAGTCCTTTTGTTTCATTATTTTATTCATTTTGTCTCATCAAATCAAGAATCCCAACAGTGGGGTATCGGTGTTGATTGTTGTTGAAGAGAGATGAATGGTAGAATAGGTGATGAAATGGGTTGTTACCAGTAGCAGATAAAGTTTCAATGGGGGATCATCACATCAGGGATAACTATAACAGGTGCCGTGAGAAGAGGTGAGGTCTGAATACTTGTATCTTCATGTTGGACTTTGATATCCATCATTGATATAATTTTCGTTTCACCTGAGGGAATGCTATTAAAGTTGAGGAATTTAGAGGCATAGTCGGATGAGATAAAAGAACTTTGTAGTAGAACTTCAGTCTTTTGTGCATCAAGGGCAGCAGTAACTGTTTCCTAAGCATCATCCTTAACTTGATCACCTGCAACTTCTTGACTAACTTCCTCATGCTCAGCATCTACTTGACCAGCATCAGTCATCTCTTCATCATCTTTCCCTTCACTTTCATGCTCTGAGTCTTTCAACTCCACATTTACATCACTATACAAGACACAAAAACAAAGAAAACAAACATAAAACAAACCAAAAACAAAAAATAACAAAAAAAAAAACAAAAAAAAAATAAAACAAAAAAAAAAAAAAAATAAAAAAACATATAAAAAAAAAAAAAACAGAAAAACATAAAAAATAAAAAGAAACAAAAACAAAAAAAAAATAAAAAACAACAAAAAAAAAACAAAAAAAACAAAAAAAAAATAAATAAATAACAAAAAAAAAAAAAAAAAAAAAAAAATACAAAAAACTCAAAAAAATCAAACATAAAAAAAATCAAAAAAAAAAAAAAAAAAAAAACAAAAAAATAAAAAAGAGAAAATACAAAAAAAAGGAAAAACAAAAAAAAAAAAAACAACAAGCTCAAAAAACAATAAACAAAAAAAAAAATAAAAAAAAAAAAAAACAAAAACAAAAAAAAAAAAAAAAAAAAAAAAAAAAAAACAAAAACAAAACAAAAACAAAAAGAAAAAAAAAAACAAAACCACAAAAAAAAAAAAAAAAATATCATAAAAAAAAAAAAAAACATAACAAAAAAAACAAAAAATCAAAAAAAAAAAGAAAAAATAAACAATAAACAAAAAAACAAAAAAAACAATAAAATCAAAAACTATACAAAGAACAAACAAAAAAAAAAATAACAAAAATAAAAAAAAAAAAAAAACAAAAAAATAAAACAAAAAAAAAAATAAACAAACAAAAAATAAAAAATAAAAAAAAAAATACACAAAAAAAAAAAAAAAAACAAATAAAAAATAAAAAAAAATACAAAAAAACAATCAAAAAATAAAACAAAAAAAAAAACACAAAAAAAACAAAAACAAAAAAAAAAACAAAAACAAAAAAAACAAAAAAAAAAACAAAATACAAAAAAAAAAAAAACAACAAAAAGAAATAAAAAAACAAAAAAAAAAAAAAAAAAACAGAAAAAACAACAAAAAAAAAATAAATAAAAACAAAAAAAAAAACATATAAAAATTAAAAAACAAAAAAAAAAAAAAAGAAAACAAAAAAAAAAAACATAAAATAAAAACAAAAATAAAAAAAAAAAAACAAGAAACAAACAAAATCATAAAAAAAAAAAAACAAAAAAAAAAAAAAAAAAAAAAACCACAAAAAAAACAAACAATAACAAAATAAAACAAACAAAAAAAAAAACAAAACTCATAAAAAGAAAAAAAAAAAAATAAAACAAAAAAGACAAAACAATAAAAAGATAAAAAATAAACAACAAAAAAAAAAAAAAAAAAACAAATAACCAAAGAAGACAAGACAATAAACAAAAATACAAAAAAATAAATAAAAAAAAACACAACAAAAAAAAAAGAAAAAAAAAACAAAACAACAAAACAAAAAACAAAAAAAAGACACAAAAAAAAAAAAAAAAAAAAAAAAAAAAAAAAAAAAACAATAAAAAAAATAACTAAAAAAAAAAAATAATAAACATCTCTTATTGATTCGCTTAAACTTTTCATCATCTACATTTTCATCATCAATAGGTACATAGTCGTTAGGAGTATGTACAAACTCATCGTCTTCTTCATCATCAGTCTTATTGATACAACAACAAAATTTGCATCATCATTAAATCCGATCTTTCATACGCACTTTGCTGATTTCATTATCACTATCTCCCAAGACTCATATTCACTCTCAGAAGAATCTGCTTTGGACACATCGGGAACCCTTGGTTTTAAACCAGTTCCTTCACTTATGTCAATTGTCTTTCCTTTTGGCTCATCAGGAACCTTTAATTCTAAATCAGCTCTCTCACTTGAGCCACCTGCTTGATGAATGCGTGTTTCCCGCTTTCTTCTCTTGATATCCTTTTTCAACAGAGCTTCCTCAAGTAATGCGGCATTAGACAGCAATTCTATTCCTTTACTTCTTTAGTCTTTGGGCATTGTCCTTCTTCTTTAACACAGACACATTAAGAGTGTCTCGAATTTGAACCCTAGCGGACTATCTTCTAGTAGCAGGTTTCTTGGCAGGTTTCTCTGCAGGTTCTTCAATAGCATAAGAGTTTTCTTCTTAGAAGGAGAAGTAGGTTTCTTGAATTTCCTAGCTTTCTTGGGAGTTGCAGCTCCTGTAGCGAATGCAATATAAGTCTTGTAGGCAGGAGAGTCCCGCATTTGTTGATTAGCCATCCCTTCAGGAAGTAGTGCTCCATACACTTGATATTCATCAGATTTAGAGATAAATCTCAAGGTACCCAAAACATTGTCATCACACATAGTGTGCATGAAAATTCTGTTCCTCATAGAGATTGACTTATCTTTGGAAATGAAGTGATGGATGATGGCCTTTGTGAATCTGGGATAGTACATCTTTTCTTGTTTCTTATGGTCTATGTTGTCTAACTAGAACACAAAGTCTTCCTAAAGTAGTTCAACAAAGTCAACGTTCTTGCTGTAGTACATACCCCATAATATTTGTGCTCTTGAGAGTCTGATTTTATAAAGACCAGTGATTTTCCCAGATAGACAAATCTTGATGATTGAAGCAAAGGTTCTCCATGGTTGGTGCATTTGATCAACAACCACATCAGTGATAGATTTAATGTCACTTTTGTGCCCAAGTTCTTTGATGAAAGTGACAATTTCTTCATCTGAAGGAGGTGCATGAAACTCTTGATTTGGAAGTCTTGGACAGATCTAAAGAATGTCACGAAAGACTTCTGATAGCGTTCGTGAGAACGTGTCGAGTAATAGTAAGCAGTATTTCCCGTAAGATGTAAGGATCACGTGAGGACAAGTGATAATTAATTTTCCGGATGTCATATCCACGGCGAGAATTGAATTTGAAATTCACATTAATGTTCTAATTTGATGCTTGATTATCTTTTGGTTTGTTTTTTATTTTAAACTAATTTTAATATTAAAGATACTATTTTTAAGATCACTAAAAATCATACTAATTAGTTAAACTAACAAAATTAAGCTAAGAGATCTAAAAGATATAATATATGCTTGTTAAGTGAGGCAAAAGGTCATTAAGTGTGAAAAATGGTTATAATTGACGAATTAGCATCCGTAAAAATATTATTTTCTCACAACGTTGGTTTATTTTGAAAAAGATATTTTATATTGGTATTAATTACTAAGTTTTATGTTTGATTATTTTTCCGAATTTTGCCCTTAAAAATATTCAAATAAGAAATCTAAATAATCCAAAAATTATTAATCAACAATACCTTTTTAATTTCCACACTTAATTCACTAATCACTACTCACTTAACAAGCATATGCGAAACTACTCACTAGTCATAGCAACAACTAAAGCAACAATCATAAACATTTAAAACTAATTAAACGAAATCTACCCGAATGAAGCTACAAAGACGAAATTACCACCTGATTATATAAACTAAATAAAATTCCAAGTTTACTTCTTTTATAGACTTGATTCAACTTATCAGATGATAAAGTTATAAACTTTATATACTAGTAAGTTTGTAAAATCTAGTAAAGCTCTAAACTTAGTAATTAAACTAGTTTATACAACCCTTAAGCTCCACGCCAAAGAGGTAGAATAAGTTCCATCAACAATAAGACACAAGCAAAGTTAAGACAAACAATAATATATTAATAAGCTCTAACTTCATCTGAAAAAACAATAAGCTATTTAAAGATGAAACTTTAGATATAAATCCACCCGAAACCTAGGTGTTCTACTCCGAAAAGCGAACGGGAATAGGGTATAATTCAGGATTAGATCTAAACAATAACCAAATAAGCTAACAACTAAAAGTGAATAAGTTGAAATAAGCTAAATAAGCTGAGACATAAGCCTCTCCAACAACCCTTAGGTATTTTCGAAATAAGCTCTAAGAATCTAGAATAAGCTACTAATCATTTTTGAGATAAGTTCTAAAATAAAGAGGTCAAAATAAGCAAACCAAATAAACTATTAATAAAACTTTAATCAAAATAAGCTACTAATATAAATAAGCTAAGATATAAGCTTTCAAAGAGAGGGTGTCAAAAACTTATAAATAAGCTGAGGCAATAAGCACTCTACGTACCCCCTTTATTTTCAAAATAAGCTAAAAATGCTTATTATAGTTTTAAAACAAGAGATATAGAAAGAATTCGAAATAAGCTATGGAATAGCTTATTCGAACCAACAGAAATAAAAGAGATCAAAATAAGCTGTTGGGAAAAGCTCTTTTGAAAATAAGCTAGGAAGAGAAATGAAATAAAAATAAGCACAAGAATTAAGCACTAAGTAACACCCACCTTAAGAAACATCTTCATTAATTAATAAGCCAAGATCCAATACAATAAGCTAAATAAACTGGAATAATAAGCTATAAAAAGCTTTTACAAATACTTCCTAAAAACTAATAAGCTAAAAAGAAACTATGTGTGTGAAACTACTCCTACCATCTAGTAATCAGAAATGAAGCATGATGCATTGTTTATATAGCCCAACAACAGGCGAGGGCATTTTCGTAAATTCACTCTCACGCGCTTTTACAGCTGTATCCAGGAGGGTGGGAGAGCCACTCAACGCACGACACGTACCCATCTTCTAGAACCTCAGACCGCCTTTATTTCTAATCATTGGCTCGTTGTCCGAGCCAATCATTGGCTCGGACTCCTAACCTCGTACTAACCGTGTTTGAACCTCGAACTGATCGAACCAATGATTACCTTGTTTAATCCCAACCTCATACCTCGTATACTTGCCCAATCATTGCATCAGGATCTGTTCCTTGTACCTGCACACCTGACACCTGACATGTCAGAACTACCACGTGGCAGGCTGGTATTGTCCAGCCGTCACCATGTGTCAGAGATGGGACCCACTTGACACATCATTGCTGACGTGGCAGGTCAACGGTTCAACAGGCTGAATCTTAGGTGGGGTCGGGTTTCCATGTGGCACCACCTGAGTGGTGCCACGTGGCATGTGAGATATATATCTCAAAACAGCTACATCCGGACTCGAAACCATGACCTCGAGCTCAAAGGCATAAGGTTTCCTTTATTGCCAACTGAGCCAAGCATAGTTTTAGTTATACATACGCATTATTTTCCTTTTAACCCCATAGTTAGCCCAATCCGTTTTTATAATTCAAAGGGTCAAAAAAATTTGACCGGTCCATTTAAAATTATTTGGACCATTTAAAATTATTTGGACCGGTTCAACAGTTGAGAAAGGAACCGATGGACTCGTAATTTCTTGCTCTTTCCAATGGAGTGCTCAGAGAATTTTTTAAAACACTTTGTTTTGAATCTGATAAAAAACGTGAAAACGTCGTCGAAACACACTCGAAAATCACCGTTGTACCTGCAAGACATAATAACACAAACCAAACATATTTGCAATATAATTACTCATATTTTATGTGTTGATCCCCTTTTTATAGATCTTAGATTAGCTTGTTAAAGCTTAAGTTGTCTTAGATAAATCTGAAACAACTTTGATAGAAACCCTGAGTAATATATAAAGATTATGCAGAAACTAATCTTTATACACCAGAAGAAACAATGTAACAGCAATACAAGAACTTTCACAAAACTTTCAATATATTAAATGATTCACAAAACAACTATATATTTTGTCTAATAACTATAACTTTTCTATCTTAGATTCTTATATCTAACTAAGCCGTAAGGTTCCCCTTTAAACACCAAGGAAACGCTAATGTTGCTTACAAAAACACTTTAGAAGTGGATCATTGCATAACATATTCCTAATATAACTACCTCATTCAAATCACTTGAGAAGCAGTACTAACTATATATGACTAACAGTACTAAAATATACAACTAGCAGTACTAACTATAACTGGCAGTACTAACAATATACTGGCAGTACTAACTAACTATCAGCGGTACTAAGTGTAGAAGCTCTAAATCCCAACAGACATCCCCTAAACTTATGATTTACCATCAAATCTTAAGTTTCTTCTAATGTACTCTGTTGAGGATGCTTCCAAACACTTTACTTCCTTGGTTTGTTTGTTATATTGTAGATCTTTGTCAAAAGCTCATCTGTCATCTCAGAATGTTGATCCGCTATTAACTTGTTAACTAGCATCAAAGTTGCAAGTCTTTTTGTGAGTGAATAGTCCTTTTCAACCAGCATGAATATATCTTGTCGTTTCTTTGTAGATACTGATGAACAGTACATGTATCATATAACCACCAATTCAAAGGATCATGCATATCTTTCTAAAGTCCTAAAAATTTTTTTGCATCTGGTTCAAATAACATCTTTAGTTCAACCCATAATTCTATCTCTTTATCTTCAGCAAGTCCTGATGAGTTGTATTAACTTCTCAAGTTGCACTGTTAGTGCTGCTAGAGGACAGAAAGGCTACATTATGTGAGCTTGTGGTTGAGCTAGATGTCCCCTTGATCTCTGATTCATAAGCTTTCAGGTTGTTGAAGAGGCCAACCAAACTTAATGTCTCAATCTCTAGTTTGTTCCTCCACACAATAGTATGCATAGTTCATTCTTGTGACAAACTTCTCAAGAACTTCTGATTGATGTCTTCTTAAGGGATGACTTCACCATGCATCTCCAGTTGACTAATTAGCTTTTGAAGCCTTTCATAGGTTTGCTCAATCACTTCTGTGCTAGATGCAGCAAAGTTTTCATACTGCTGTTTCAGAAGATTTTTCTAAGTTTTCTTTATAGCATTATTACCTCTAAATCTATTTTTAATAGCCTGCATCAGTGTCTTAGCATCCTTGTATGAGTTGAATTTTAATTGATGCTCATTAGGTAAGGCCATCAACAGAGTGCTTCTTGCCTTCAACTCTGCCCTTCTTTGTGCCTTCTTCTCTTCAACACTTTAGGAGGGATAACCAGTCCCTCCTTACCATCAACAGTTTTTTGTTACTAAAGTGCATTACCATTTTCAATGATCTCCCATAGAGTGTAAACAATACATGTATTCCATAGCTGATCCATCCTTATCTTTCCAGAGATCATACTCACACCAAGGGGGGGGTTGGGGGGGGGGGGGGGTTGGGGGGGTGTGGGGGGGGGGCCAGGTTGAAGTATGATGTTATGATGGTTGAGTAGATTGAGAGTCCATTGCTTCTTCAAAAAGTAGATCTTGTGTGTAGTAAAGTTTCTTCTTATTCAAAGCTTCTCACAAGCTTTGATACCACTTGTTGATCCCAATAGAATAGATCTGCTTAGCTTATGATAGCCTAAGTTGTATTGAATAAATTCAAAACAACTATGATAGAAACTTTGATTGTGAATATCAAAGACTATGCGGAATCTAGTCAATGATACTAAGAAGAATTTCAATGAAACAGTAATGAATAAGATTAATAACAAAAAGTTAACCAAACTTTTAGCCTCAATATAATACGAACACTCTTAATAGTGTTAGGGTTACAAAACCTTGAAGCTACGAATAGATTAACAGAACAACGAAAAGATGATATCAATCTCTATGCCCTAGGACCTCCTTTTATACACCAAGGAGTCCTAACCAGCTTACAATTTTTCCTAAGTTATCAATGATCTTCTAAAAAATTATTATAACGTATCTTTACGAACAATATACTATACATATTCACATAAACAAGCTTTATCTTTATCCAATCGTTATCCATAGCAGTTGTAACTCGTCTACATGTAACTTTATACCAGCCAGTCATTAACTCTAAACACTAGCAGCATAATTTTAATACAACCACAACATTAACTTTCCTTCATTGAGGCAGCACTAATCTTTGATAAGAGCAAGCAGTAGCTTCCAAACAGCCTTATGGAAGGCTTTAATCCCAACACTTTTAGTAAGCTATTAGAAACCAGCCACTAAACCTTTTGTGCCTGAACCTTTGGTTTTGTTGCCAACATTACACCTTTGTAATCCCTTTTAATGTGACCAGTTTTTCCACATTTCCAATTATAGGTTTAGCCTTCTTATTAGGATCACCCTTGTTATCATGATGTTTACGTTTACCTTGTTGTCATTATACTGGTGATGTTTGCATTGCTCCACCATATTGACGAACTGAAGGACTAGCTGCAACTATTGCTCTTGCTTGTCATTTATTCCTACCAAACCCTAGAGACTATACTTAATGCGTAGTTTGACTGCCCCAACTTCAACAAGAGTTACTCATTCTTCAATGTTTCAAGGAATGCTTGAACATCTTTTCAAGAAGAGGAAGTTTATCAATGAACAAGAGCCTCCTGAATGGCCTCCATCCATGTTCCATTTTTGTGTTGTTATAAAATCTTCTAATTATACCAAGAAGTTCATTGTATTGTTCCATAACTGGTCTGAACATCGATCCATTTTGTAAATTTGTGAAATATACTTACAAGGAAGTTCTTACTTGATGCATCCTCAGCAATATATTTAGCCTCCAATAAATCTCATAGTTCTTTGGAAGATTCAACATTTTGGTAAATATCAAATAAAGGATCAGACATACCATTGAGGATTAAACCTTTGTAAACATAGTCATCATTGACCCACTTGGCCCTCCTCCTGATTTGATCCACGGTACCATTCTCACCATTTTTAAGATTAGGAGTAGTGAGCACATACACCATACTAATGCTGGAAAGCAAGAAGTGCATTGTCTTCTGCCATATCCTACAATCCACCCCTTCAAACTTATCCCTTCAAACTTATCCCTTCAAACTTATCAAGCTTGGCAAAGTTTGAAGCCATGTGTTTCATAGCAGCAGCAACCATTGATTATCACAAAATAATCTTTTTTTATTTTTAGTTGTATGGTTCCCAAAACAAGGTGAAGATAATCAATAGCCATAGCTAATTACCAAGATGGTTTACCGAATATTCACTTGAAGTCGTGTAAATCAACTTTCCAAAACCTAAGATTATTCTACTTATGCCTGGGTTACACGAATAACTCCTTGGATAAAACCAAGTTTGCTCTTAGTTTTAGGCACAAATCCATGAACCCTTCGCTTTTAAGTGTTTATGTTTTGCCTGTTATATCTCATGCAGTTTATGATCCTCTATAAATAGGGGATAAACTCAAAACCCTAATCAAAGTAATTATGAGAGATTAAGGAGATATAATATCTTCTATAATTAGCCTCCTTGATTTTAGGAATTAGTGGTTACATGACCAAATTAATCGTGGTCATTAAATGCAGTAAAACATGTCACTTGAATCGGTCAAAACCTTTACAAGTTAGTTGAATTCATTCCAGCGTGTTATTCCTTCAGCGTCCTTAACCATTAGCTAACTCACTGAAGAGTATACCCGCTGAAGGTTCAAGCCGAAGAGACCCGCTGATGAGTTAACCCGCTGAGGATACATCCTCTTTAATGGATTACTCCTAATGTGTATCCTTTAACTTACTTATTCAGGGATTACAAACTGAAGCTAGTCAGACGAATGAATACGCATTCAAATGAGTGAACTCACTAGACCTACATAAGCGACCTGAATTTCTTTGCCACTATCAGAGTCAGGGTTTTCGAGCGAACTATAGGAGTACACTCCGTACCTCGAGTCCCATAACCCGGTATGAACTGAACATAAAATTGAACTAAATTTCCAACACATATTTGGTTTATGGTAGTTGGCGGGACCCAAATAGGGGGGTCGTCACTTTAATGTATAAATTTTCGTCGTTTGTGGCATTGTTAGCCGTGTTTTTATGTAAAGTGATGGTCATTATATATTCTCGAGCCTTGTATATGAAAACGTAGTTTACGGGAATTCATTTAAGCTAACTGGACCTAAGTGTCGGGCTTTAAGCCCATTGGTATTAGGTTTGGCCAAAATAAAGTCCAAACCAACCCAACAAGGAGTCACAATCTTTGTAATATAAATACAACCCTCCTAGCTTGTTAGGAGGATGTTGGTTCTCAT
The DNA here is from genome assembly GCA_026074375.1 of Tanacetum coccineum. Lineage (NCBI taxonomy): Eukaryota > Viridiplantae > Streptophyta > Magnoliopsida > Asterales > Asteraceae > Tanacetum > Tanacetum coccineum. Next base: position 3,771 of record BQNB010027461.1, on the reverse strand, counting down.
TTTTCTAAGTGTATGAAAGCCTTCCATTTTTCTTTTTACTCTTTCTCTCTCTAGCTCTTTCTCCCTCTAGGATTTTCTTATTTTTGTGTGTTTTGGTGATGAAATGATAGCCTAAAATGTGGTATCAAGAGCCAAGGTGTGTTTAGTGGTTGTGTAGCCTACTCAAATAGCTTACTTTGAGCTTCTTTAGATTCGTTTTTTCTTTTTTTCTTTCAAACCGTGCGCTATTATTATTTTCTCTCTTTTCATCTCATTTTTTACCTCAAAATGTGTTGCTTTGATCATCAAGTTGTACTTTTGTTAGTGTTGTGCTTATTAGAAACTTATTTGGGCATCAAAAAAGGTTTTTGGGGTCGAACAATCTGGGCTTATTTTTGAGTTTTAGCGAAATGTGCATTTTTGAAGGACAACAGAATGTGTTTGCTGTTTAGCGGTTTGTGCAAATATTGACACCGCGGTTTGTGTTTAACAAGCCACCGCGATTTGTGTAATTACTGGGATAACTTTGACAACGGTTTATTACATTTTGAGGAAAAGAAACTATGCCAAACTTTAGTTAACACTGCGATTTGTGTAAGTTTCCACCGTGGTATGTGTAATTGTTTATAACCGCGGTTTGTGACAAAAAGATTGGTCGCGGTATGTGTAACCCTAAACCACCGCGGTTTGTGTAACCCTAAACCACCGCGGTTTATGTAACCTTATCCACCACGGTTTGTGTAAGTTAGTTGTCCGTGGTTTGTGTCAGCCGAAATTCATTTTCACTTGAGCATCGAAATTCATTTTAGGTTAACATAAGCAAATCAAATTCGGTTCAGGCCAATTTTAATAAACATAAATTGAACTTCAGTCACAACAATTCTTGTTTCATGGTTTATTCTTGATTTAGTAAAATCCCGAAAAAGACTCATTTCTTTTCTCGGTTTAATCATAGAACTGTAAAATCCCGTGTACTTGAATTTCATTCTCTTAATCACTAATCACTAAAATGATCCTTGGATATCATTTCAAATCAATTTTGCAATGTCGACTCAACAAGACATTTATGTTGCTGGTTCCAAAAACCGTCCTCCAATGCTTAACAAACATAACTATGTTCCATGGTCTTCTCGTCTTCTTCGTTATGCAAAGAGTAAACAAAATGGAAAGATAATCTACAACTCCATTATGAATGGTCCATATGTCAAACGAATGATTCCTGAACCAGGTGATCCAGACTGTGAAGTTCCTATTGCTAAAACTTTTCATGAGCATAATGATGAGGAACTTATTAAAAAATAAGTAAAGCAAATGGAAGCATATGATCAAGCCATTCAGACTATTCTTATGGGTCTTCCTGAAGACATCTATGCTGTTGTTGATAGTTGTGAAACTGCTCAGGAAATCTGATTACGTGTTCAACAAATGATGAAAGGTTCTGATATTGGAATTCAAAAGAAAAAGGCAAAGTTGTTTAACGAATGGGAAAGGTTTACTTCTACTGATGGGGAATCGCTTGAGTCTTACTATCATCGATTCTCCAAGTTCATGAATGACTTCAAAAGAAATAAACATTTTCCAGAAACGATTGCCAGCAATCTCAAGTTCCTAAACAACCTACAACCAGAATAGAGTCGACATGTTATCATTGTTCACCAAACAAAGGACTTGCATACAACAGATTACACTCAGTTGTATGATTACTTGAAATACAATCAAAATGAGGTAAATGAACTAAGGGCAGAACGACTTGCAAGAGCACATGATCCTTTGGCACTTATGGCAAATTCCAATAATCCTTACAATTACCTAGTGTTTCACCAAGATCAACCATCACATATTACCTACATGCAACAATCACCACCCAATAACAACTACAACCTACAACCATCATTCAATCATAACTACATGCAGCAACCAATTATTAATCTCGAAGACATTTCCGATCCCATAACAGCAATGAACATGGCACTTGTTCTAATAGCAAAAGCATTCAAACTTAACTATTCCACACCAACCAACCACAACAAAATAATTTCATCCAACTCATGCAACAGGCAGATTGCACAACTAGGTATGAATTAGGGTCAAGACAGACAGATGTAGATGGTTGGAGGTAATGATGGGAATCAGTTTCGACAGTGTGCTGGGCAGAATGTTAGGAATCAGAATGGGTATAATGCAATACAAAATGTTAAGAATCAAGTTGTTCAGAATGCAGCTCAGAATTCGAGTATTTAGAATGTTGGAAATCAGAATGGGCTTATTGTTGTTCTAGGAATTGCTAATCCGAATGTGAATTAGAATGGGAATGGTAATGTTGTCGCAGCACGGGCTGAAGGTAATGCTAATGGGAACAACAAAAACCAGATACAGTGTTACAACTACAGATGATTGGGTCATTATGCTGGGAATTGCAGTACAAAGCCAAGAAAAAGGGATGCTGCTATTCTTCAGACTCAGTTGTTGATCACTCTAAAGGAAGAGGCAGGAACTCAACTCCAAGCTGAGAAATTTGATTTCATGGCTGCTACAGGTGATCTTGAAGAGATTGAGCTGCATTTTGATGGCTAATTTGCAACAAGCATCGACATCGGGTACTCAGACTAACAAAGCTCCCATCTATGACTCAGATGGATCAGCTGAGGTACACCACTCTAAAAAATATTATGATAATGATATATTCAATATGTTTACTCAAGAGGAGCAGTATACTGAGTTACTCAAACCCATTTCTGAACCACGCCAAGTTCAACAGAATGATGGTAATGTTATCTCTACAGTTTCTAGTGTGGAACAAAGTGGGGGAACAGCAAAACAACATCCTGCAACTATTGAGGAAACACGTGCTTATTATAAATTATTATATAATAATTTAGCTATAGAGGTTGAGAAAGTCAACACGGTCTATCACAAAATGAAAGAAACAAACGCTGATTTGACCATTGAGCTTGCTAGATATAAAAATAAAAAAAATGTTTTGAAATTAATCACAAAAAATGTGATAAGCTTGAAAGATGTTACCAAAAGTCTGTTTATTAAGAGAAATGTCTTACTAAAAAGATAAATGCACTTAACTTAAGTTCTGCTAAAACGATAATGACTTTGAATGAGGAAATTACAAATTTAAATAACCAGCTTTCAAAAGAAAAATCAATTGTTTCCTATTTTCAACTAGAGAAGAAAAAGTTGAAGTCTGATTTCAAAACACGCGAAGACGAGCTTCTTGATAAACAAAGTCAACTTGATAATAAAATAAAGGAATAAGATAACATTTTGGTAAAAACGGGCCAATCGATTCAAACGATGCACATGCTTTCACCTAAGCCAGACTTGTTTTACCACAACGAACAAAAAATGGCTTTGTGTTATCAAAATCATTTTTATCTCAAGCAAGCTCAGCAGAAACAACAGAGCTTGATAACGCCCAAATTATACATGTTTTCTATGGCGTTATTTGTATATATTTTATCATTTCTCGTGAACTTTCGATACTTAATAGCGTGAAATACTTACAGGATCACTTGAAGACATCCCGAGCTCTAAATAAACAAAGATCCTTATGAATATGTGAAACCTTTAGTAGATGCAAGAAAAAGATAAAGTCTCAAGCTAAGAAGTGCAAATGTGCGCCGCACTTACCAATTGTGCATCGTACTTCTCCTCGAAGTCAAAGGAATTAAACACTAAGTCAAAATAGTGCATTAACTCCCTAAACACGCCGCACTCACAAGATAGTGCACCGCACTTCCTATCTGGTTACGAAGAATAAATGAAGTCATAAATGTTATT
>BQNB010027460.1:0-57617 GCA_026074375.1 Tanacetum coccineum | reverse complement strand
TCAACCCTACCCGGTCCGATCGGTTTTTTTTTTCTTTAGAAAAAAAAAATTGTTTTTTTTTTAAATACTCTCTCGCACTTTTTTAGTTATCGGTCTGGCTTTTTTATGAATGTCCGAACATTTAAAAAAAAAATTTTAATTGTTTTTTTGCTTTTTTTTTCAAAATATTCACTCGCACTTTCTGAGTTATCGGTATTGTCGGGTCGACCCGACCCAGTCCGCCCCGACCCGTTCTTTTTTTTATTTACGAAATAGCCCCTCAAATATTTACGAAATACCCCCTCGCACTATGTGTTAAATTACGAAAACTACCCTCATTTTAATTTTTTTTTATAAAATACTCATTTCCCCACTAGCGGTCGACCGTTAGTTTTTTTTAGAATGCACCAAAACAATGCTTGAAATCGGTCGTTACTTAACGACCTTTAATTTTTTTTTTTACAAAAATATACCTTCTAACACGTACAACCAAAAACACCGGCCGCCAAACATCCCGCAGCAGAGCGCGGGTGAACCTAACTTGTTAAATCAACAAAAAGGAACAAGACAAAGACGATATAAATGCCGCTCCACAATAATCTGCTATTAAATTCTAACCTAATTAAATGTAAAACTGGAATGAGACAAAAGATATCAAAACTACGAAATAAATGATGAAAAGGATGATATTTTTTTCTGAAATTTTTTTTTAAAATAAAACTTTTTTTTTTCCTCGGAATACCCTCTCGCGCTGTTTGAGTCATCGATCTGTTTTTTTATGAATAAAACTTTAAGTTTTCTCAAACCTCGCGCTGCGCTAATCGTCCCGCAACGGCGCACGGTCGCCATTTTCTTTGTCCTTTTTTTTTCAAAAAATTTCTAAAATTAAATTTTTTTTTTTCTCGGAATACTTCCCTCTCGCATGCATTAATGGCCTTTTGACATTTAGTGTCAATTAAATGCACCCGGGTTGACTCGGGGTGCATTTAATACGCGGGTCAACCCCCCTACCCGGTCAGATCGGTTTTTGTTTATTAGAAAATAAAAAAATGTTTGTTTTTAAAATACTCCTCTCCACATTTTTAGTCATCGGATCTGTTTTTTTTAATTAATACTAACATTAGAATTACCACGCGCTTCAGGTGCTTTAAGTTGCATTATACTGCGCCGGGTGGACAGACCCGGTCCCCCCTCCCCCCCCCCCCCCGAACATTTTTAATTTTTTTTTTAAATTGTTTTTTTGCTTTTTTTTTTGTTTTGTTTTTTTGTTTTTTAAACAGTTACTTCTTTCTTTTTTTATCATTTTTTTCCCCTTTTTTTTCTGAAATTTTTTTAAAAATAAAACTTTCCTTTTTTTTCTCGGAATACCCTCTCGCGTTGTTTGAGTCATCAATCTGTTTTTTTATGAATTAAACTCTTAAGTTTCTTCATACCTCGCGCTGCGATAATAGTCCCCGCAACGGCGACTCGGTTCGCCATTTTTTTTGTCTTTTTTTTTTCAAAAATTTCTAAAATAAAAATTTTTCTTTTTTTTCCTCGGAATACTCTCTACATGCCATTAAATGGCCTTTTGAAAATTAGTGTATTAAATGCACCGGGTAGACCGGGGTGCATTTAATACGGCAGGTCAACCCTACCCGGTCCGGATCGGTTTTTTTTTTTAGAAAAAAAAAAATATGTTTTGTTTTTTAAATTCTCTCTCGCACTTTTTTAGGGGCCTCGGTCTGTTTTTTTATGAATTACACAATAGAATTAACCACGCGCTTCAGGTGCATTAAGTTGCCTTAAAGGCACACCGGGTGACGACAGACCCGGTACACGACATTTTTATATTGTTTTTTTGGCTTTTCTTTTTTTTGTTTTTTTTTTAAAACAGTTCTTCTTACTTTTTTTATCATTTTTTTTCCTTTTTTTTCTGAATTTTTTTTAAAAATAAAACTTTCCTTTTTTTCATCGGTATACCCTCTCGCGTGTTTGAGTCATCGGATCTGTTTTTTTTGAATAAAACCTTTAAGTTTCCTCAAACCTCGCGCTGCGCTAATCGTCCCGCAACGGCGCACGGTCGCCATTTTTTTTTTCCTTTTTTTTTAAATAAAAATTTCTATAAATAATATTTTTCTTTTTTTTTATCGGTAATACCCTCTCGCATGCATTATTTTTTTTTTATATGGCCTTTTGCATTTAGTGTCAGTTAAATGCACCGGGTTGACCGAGGTGCATTTAAATATCGCCGGGTAAACACTACCGGTCGATCGGGTTTTTTTTTTTTTAGAAAAAAAAAATTGTTTTGTTTTTAAATACTATCTCGAACTTTTTAGTCATCGTGTCTGTTTTTTTTATGACATAATAATGGAATTAACCACGCGCTTCAGGTGCATTAAGTTGCTATTAAATGCACCGGGTTGACCCGACCCGGTCCGAACATTTTTAAAATTTTTTTAAATTGTTTTTTTGCTTTCTTTTCCAAAATATTCACTCGCATTTTTTCAGTTATCGGTATTGTCGGGTCGACCCGACCCGGTCCGCCCCGACCCGTTCCTTTTTTTATTTACGAAATAGCCCCTCAAATATTTACGAAATACCCCCTCGCATTATGTGTTAAATTACGAAAACTACCCTTATTTTAATTTTTTTATAAAAAATACCCCTTTATCCGCCCACTAGCGGTCGATGTTAGTTTTTTTTAGAATGCACCAAAATAGTGCTTGAAATCGGTCGTTACTTAACGACCGTTATTTTTTTTTTACAAAATATACTTTTCTCAAATACTTTTATATGAATTTCTTAGTCCACGTTTGTTTTCATATATTCAATAGTCAAAACCCTTCATCTAGAATGAGAGAAGATGTATTTTGGTATAAGTATTATTATAATCTTACCTTTTGTATGTTAACAAACGTTATTCAAAGTTAACATTTTGTATGTCGATACATATAGAATATGAGACAATGAGTTTGATCATGAGGGCGGGAAGGGGCAAGTAGTTTGTGGGCACCAAATAAATGGATGAAAGAAGACCAACATAACATAAATAAACTTACTTTAATTAGTAGTGCCAAAGAAAAAGGAGCCGTCCAAAAACAGCAAAAAAAACTTGTAAAGTCAAAGCCGTGACACGTCCGGTTTTGCCCATTTCACCTACAGCATGTCATATTACTAAACCATACATTTATTGGGAGACCCGACCCGCCAATAAAGTAGGTTGCATTAAATGTTTTTGACCCGACCATTAATAAAGGTTTTTACTTTTTTTTTGGGTTAATGGCATATAATAGCAACGTACTTTCCAATTTGAGCCGTTATCAGATACGAACTTTAAAAAGTATCTCAATACCCATCCAACTTTTAAAATTTGTGCCATTATCATACTTTTGATGACGTGGCAATGACGTGGCAATGACATGGCATACCTGAAAGTCGACACGTGGCACCATTTATAACATGACACGTCATCAAAAGTATGATAATAGCACAAATTTTGAAAGTTGGATGGGTATTGTGATACTTTTTAAAGTTCGTATCTGATAACGGCTCAAATTAGAAAGTACGTTGCTATTATATGCCATTAACCCTTTTTTTTACCAGTTTTTTTTTTCTTCAAAAAATTTTTAAAATAAAATTTTCCTTTTTTTTTCTCGGAATACCCTCTCACACTGTTGGAGTCATCGGTCTGTTTTTTTTATGAATAAAACTTTAAGTTTCCTCAAACCTCGCGCTCCGCTAATCGTCCCCTTTTTTTTTCTAAAAAAATTTTTAAAATAAAATTTTCCTTTTTTTTTCTCGGAATACCCTCTCGCACTGTTTTAGTCATCGGTCCGTTTTTTTATGAATAAAACTTTAAGTTTCCTCAAACCTCGCGCTCCGCTAATCGTCCCGTTATTTTTTTTTCTAAAAAAATTTTAAAATAAAATTTTCCTTTTTTTCCCTCGGAATACCCTCTCGCATGCATTAAATGGCCTTTTGCATTTAGTGTGCATTAAATGCACCGGGTTGACCGGGGTGCATTTAATATGCCGGCTCAACCCTACCCGGTCCGATCGGTTTTTTTTTTTCTTTAGAAAAATTTTTTTAGCCAGTTTTTTTTCCTTTTTTTCCCTCAAAAAGTTTTTAAAATTAAACTTTCCTTTTCTTCCCTCGGAATACCCTCTCGCACTGTTTGAGTCATCGGTCTGTTTTTTTATGAATAAAACTTTAAGTTTCCTCAAACCTCGCGCTCCGCTAATCGTCCCGTTATTTTTTTTCTCAAAAAAATTTTAAAATAAAATTTTCCTTTTTTTCCCTCGGAATACCCTCTCGCATGCATTAAATGGCCTTTTGCATTTAGTGTGCATTAAATGCACCGGGTTGACCGGGGTGCATTTAATATGCCGGCTCAACCCTACCCGGTCCGATCGGTTTTTTTTTTCTTTAGAAAAAAAAATTTGTTTTTTTTTTAAATACTCTCTCGCACTTTTTTAGTCATCGGTCTGTTTTTTTTATGAATGTCCGAACATTTTAAATTTTTTTTTTTAAATTGTTTTTTTGCTTTTTTTTTCAAAATATTCACTCGCACTTTCTGAGTTATCGGTATTGTCGGGTCGACCCGACCCAGTCCGCCCCGACCCGTTCCTTTTTTTATTTACGAAATAGCCCCTCAAATATTTACGCAATACCCCCTCGCACTATGTGTTAACTTACGAAAAATACCATCATTTTAATTTTTTTTATAAAATACCCCTTTCCCCACTAGCGGTCGACCGTTAGTTTTTTTTTTAGAATGCACCAAAACAGTGCTTTAAATCGGTCGTTGCTTAACGACCGTTAATTTTTTTTTTTTTACAAAAATATACCTTCTAACACGTCCAACCGAAAACACCGGCCGCCAAACATCCCGTCGCGGAGCGCGGGTGAGCCTAACTTGTTGTTTATATTTTTGGGATTTGGTTTTGGATGTGTGCGTTGGGAGAGGGTATAGTATGAGATTTTGAGGCAAATTATGAGGAGAGTTGTAACAGTTTTTTTTTATACCAATCTCGTGTGTTAGATTCGTGAGTCAAATTTCGTTAGTGGGTTTTGGAATCACAACAGAAAGGGTGCGTTTGTTTTGATGATAGGTTTGGAGTAGAATTTGAAATTGAGTTAGAATTAAAAGAAAAATACCATAGAAGATATAGGCATGTTTGGTACACAAGATTGTCAAAAGATTATGTTTATTTATTTTTTAAATCAGCTACTTAAAATATATAGCTTCGTTTGGTAGATAAAATTATAAGAAATTATAAAAAAAATAATCTTTCATAATCTCTTAAAATCAAATGCTAATTCATGCAACTTATAAAAATAATCTCTTTTCATAATCTCCATCAACATCTCCATCAGCATCTCCATCTATAGCTTCATCTCCAGTTCCAGTAACAGATACTTTTGCCAAACATATATGAGTGTATGATTTTGTTTGTGTTAACTTCGGTTTGAAGTTTAGATATTACTTTTAAGCTAACAGGGTATATGCGCGTTGTGATAACGGGTACTCTGTGATTAAAACCCAAGCACCAACAAAATAACAATGACGAGCTTATTAAGCTTAGAAAAACAAGAAGAAAATGATATTGGTCCGACTCGATTCACCCATTTTTACCGGTTCAGACGGTCCTCTCAGGTTCATTTTTGAACGGCTTTTATTGACTAGCCGAACCAGTGGTGACTCCGGTTCCCAGTTAAACCGGTTGAACCCGTTAGCCCGGTCGGGTTTTTAAACCCCTTTGTACCGTCAACTTATGTGCATATAAATTGTACGAAATTTTGTGTGGTTTATTAGTTTGTATAATATGTATAATACCATGTATTTTTCATTGTAGAGTTTGTAAGAATAACATATATTAGGTAGTTATGGTTATAGATGTTTTTTTTTCATATATTAAATTACATTGTAATTTTCTTAAACATGTCTTCAAAAGTGCTTTAAAGTGTTGTGACTGATGCTATTATACTCAAGTTTATAAATAGCGTGAGGCGTGGCGTGAGGCTTGGCCGTGGCGGCATGGTCAAGCCTCACGTCTTAGCGGCTATGACGAAGATTTTACGTTCTTAAGGCATAGCTTAAGGCGACACAAAATATGAAAATATTATATATTTATATCATATTTCATACATATTGAGTTTACATAAAGCGTTGTAAATAATGAATAAAGTTAAGAAACTATCCTTACATGTAATATTTTTCATTTAAAAAAATTTATTGGAGTTGAATCCAAAAAACCTGCCATGCCTCACGTCTTCGTGCGCCTTATCGCGTCTCATCTCAGCCATACCTAGAGTCTTGGTCCATTTCCTAACGTGAAGGTCACGCCTCACGCTTTAGGGACGCCTTGACGCGTTTTTTAGATTATTGAATATAGTTATACTAATTAAATTTTGTCATAATAAGTAAGGGTTGGCTTAATATTTTAAGGCTTTTATATTTAGAAAGTCTCAAGTGCTTTATAATGTAGTATAGATATAAAGAAAATCATAAAGAAAAATAACAAAAACAAGTAATATGTGGTTGAGATATATACACAAATCCCAAATTAAAAACATAGTCAGATGCCTTGGTATCTTGATGGGTTTTATGAAAGATTATATTTGAAGGTTTCGGTTAGTGTTTCACAAGTCACATCCAAGAAACAAATAATTTGCATCACTTTGAAAGTATTCCCTCAAGTCAAAATCCCCTAACAAACACTACCTAAATTTTTTGTGGGTTGTTAAAAGTAATAGCGAGAGTATGACACCTTTAAAATTGATTCATAATGAGAATGCAAGGTTTAAAAAGATTGTTCATCTGTTCGGTTAGCGGGCTGTTCACTTAATTTGGTTTGGTTAAATCATTCTTTTAGGTAAAAATGAAAACTGAACCGTTGGAGTTGAATCCAAAAAACATGCCATGCCTCACGCCTTCGCGCGCCTTATCACGTCTCATCTCAACCACATCTAGAGTCGACGCCTTGGTCCATTTCTTAACTTGGAGGTCACGCCTCACGCTTTACAGACGCCTTGGCACATTTTTTAGATTACTGATTATAGTTATACTAATTAAATTTTGTCATTATAAGTAAGTGTTGGCTTAATATTTTAAGACTTCTACTTTTAGAAAGTCTCAATTGCTTTATAATGTAGTATAGATATGAAGAAAATCAGAAAGAAAGATGAGAAAAACAAGTAATATGTGATTGAGATATATACACTAATCTCAAATTAAAAACATAGTCAAATGTCTTGGTATCTTGATGACTTTTATGAAAGACTATATTTGAAGGTTTCTATTACTGTTTCACAAGTCACATCCAAGAAACAAATGATTTGCATCACTTTGAAAGTATTCCCTCAAGTCAAAACCCCTAATAAACACTACCTAAATTGTTTGTGCGTTGTTGAAAGTAATAACGAGAGTATGGCACCTTTAAAATTATTTCATAATGAGAATGCAAGGTTTAAAAAGATTGTTCATCTGTTCGGTTATCGGGTTGTTCACTTTATTTGGTTCGGTTAGTTCGGTTAAATAGCTCTTTTAGGTAAAAATGAAAATCGCATCGTCAAAGTTGAATTCAAAAAAGCTGTCATGCCTCACGCCTTCGCGCGCCTTATCGCGTCTCATCTCAGCCACACCTAGAATCGACGCCTTGGTCCATTTCCTAACGTGAAAGTCATGCCTCACGCTTTAGGGACGCGTTGGCACATTTTTAGATTACTGATTATAGTTATACTAATTAAATTTTGTCATAATAAGTAAGTGTTAGCTTAATATGTTAAGACTTCTATTTTTAAAAAGTCTCAAATGTTTTATAATATAGTATAGATATGAAGAAAATCATAAAGAAATATGAGAAAAACAAGTAATATGTAGTTAAGATATATACACTAATCTAAAATTAAAAACATAGTCGAATGTCTTGGTATCTTGATGGGTTTTATAAAAGACTATATTTGAAGGTTTGAGATACTATTTCACAAGTCACATCCAAGAAACAAATAATTTGCATCACTTTGAAAGTATTCCCTTAAGTCAAAACCCCTCCTAAAAAACACTACCTAAATTGTTTGTGGGTTGTTGAAAGTAATAGCGAGAGTATGACACCTCTAAAATTGATTCATAATGAGAATGCAAGGTTTAAAAAGATTGTTCATCTGTTCGATTATCGGGTTATCGCTTTATTTGGTTTGGTTAGTTCGGTTAAATCATTCTTTTAGGTAAAAATGAAAACCGAACCGTACGGAATTCAAATTGGATTTAACCTAACCGAAAACCGAATTTGAATTCAGTTTGATTTTTGGGTTGTCCTTAATAACCCAAATTACATATAAAAAATTGAAAATTCAGCTATATAGATATTTTGTAAACGAAAAATATTTCAAGCTTAAAAAGCGTATTATTTATATTAGATCAACGTTTTAAATGTCTTTTTATATATACAAACGATGTTAATCAGTGCCCACACGTTGCTGCGAATGTTCATAATCAGTTTTACTTTATACTTATACTATATAACATTTATTCAAGATGTGAGTAAGCCAACACTGTTGCGAAGCCACCGAGACATTTAAGTCGGCTTAGTGTTTTTGGAGGGAAAATATAATAATAAAAAATAGGATGTGAGAGGGAGGCATGGATGATCCGACACTGTTCACTAGCCAAGCCGAGCCGATGGAATTAGGGGATTATAATAATGGGTTAATGGAATGTTGAGGTGTCTTCATTAGTTTAATTGCAATGGTTAATGGGTTTTGAGGTGTCTTGCATGGCCAACACTGGTGGAGTATAGAAGTGACCTTGGAAAACCACGGCTTTCATTGTATCTGTGTACCCAAAAAACACACATACACATACATCATCATAAGCGTTTGTCCTTCCCAACATATTTTTACTCGCGGGTTTTTCTTTGCTTATAGGTAAATACATGTATGAAAAGGTTTGTGGCTATTTTCATTAAAAGATAATTTTTTTAATAAGAAGTTTGTATTTTTATAAAAACAAGTTTCGATTGGTTTTATTTTCATTTGGTTTTTGGTGTTTGATTGCAGCGACGATTGAATTCGTTTGTGGGTTTTGATTGCAAGACGATTGAGAACAATAGAGGATTTCATCACCAACAAAAAATAGCATGGTTTAGAGTTCACGCTCAATTAGTGAGTTCTTTGACTTTTTTTAGCCAAATATTAATGCTATTAGATTCATTAATACGTGGTATTTTGCTTTTTTTTTGTTTCGGATCTGTGGATATGTCTATGTGTTTGTGTTTGTTTATATGGTTTGTTGTGCTTTATTTGATTTCTAGAAATGTATTGTCTTTGTTTTAGCATATATTTTCTGATATTGTAATTGCTTAAAGGTTTAAGCTTTTCTTTTTTGGCTTTGCAAAATGGTATGATGATTTGGTGTGGATCAGTTATGTGATAATATGTGTTGTAAGCTATATTTTATTTGGATTTTGCGTATCTTTTATGTTAGTTAGAAGCGTTTATTTGCTGTGCAAAATTGATTCGCCTTGCCCACATTTGTTTTTGCATTTGAGGGAGGAATTTATGGATACGTATTTGTGTTAAGGTATCTTTTATATGGATATATGAAAAAATGGAAGGGTGTCTTCGGCACTATGTGATGTGCTTGTCGTAATGTCTTTCGGACTTTTCTTTATGACGTGTGCATAATCTATAGTCGTTGGTGTTGGTTTGATAAGCGTTCTTTTGCTAAGCGAAAAGGAAGAATGTGTGACATGATCTAACATGGCATGAGTTATGGGTGCATTTCGTAGGTGGTATGACCTGTGTTTTGTTTCGTACGCTAAACAATATACGTTTTTAATGCTTATGAAATCAGTGATTGTGGCGATAATTCATTTAATGCGTATAAAAGTAGCAATTATTTTGGGATGTTGCGATTTATAGCACCTGATGAACTTGCCACCCACGATCAGTCTAGGTTAGATCATGTTACGGAATCTTCCATTTCGCTTCGCAAAAGAACGTTTATCAAAACCAATATATCCGATGGTAATAAAATCGTTTGTAATTTCGTGTTGATATACTTTAGAGCAGCGCTATGTATTTTTTGCTTTGAAAACTGTGTCGTTTATTGGTTGTGTATTATTTCGTGTTGCTATAGTTTATAGCAAACAGTGTGTCGATTAAGGTTTGCGTTTGACTGTTTAAGGTTTGATTTATATTTCAAAGTTATAAAATCATCGGTTGTTAAGTGATACGATGCAAGTGGCGACTATTTTGGGCTGATGTTTTTTGTGTCTAATCATGAGTAACGCGAAGCGTATTTTGTTTCCGTATGATGGTGTAGAGATGTGTTTTTACATTTTCCATTATGTCTTTAGAGTTCCAATGGTTTTGTCATGTTTTAGGATCTTAGAGCTCAGTAAAGATATGTTATTATGTGTCCAATTCATTTTTATAGGCTCCCGTTGGTGTTGTTGTTGCGTGGGTTTCGTGCATGGCGCGTCGTACGGTGTTTGCCAAATGATGCACCAATAGTATGGTACGGAATTTTCTTTTATCATTTGTACTTCGCGTTTTTTGTTGGTGTTTCGTTACGTCATTAGGACCTTTGTTTGTATATGAAACTAATTAAATGTTAGTCACGCGAAGAGTATGTCATTTGTGGTTTGTGTTCCACTGTTTCAGCCTTTGTTTGTGTTTCAAAGTAATGAAATTAACATTGAAGGGGCAGACTAAGATCTCCTTTATGTTTTAACGATGACAAATAAACATTCCCAACACTTAAAATCACAAATGATAGCTAAAAACTGCCAAAACCATAACAGTGCTTCTGGCGCGCTGGGCACGCACGAGCACGTGGCCAGCGCACTAGACACTGTTAAGGATTTACATGTTTCTTATTTTTCGTCTTTCCTCTTACATCTAGCCAAGGACAATACTACTTTTCAAAACCTAGTAGAATCATAATTTCACATCCATCAAACAAAAGTATTCATTCGACTTTAATCCGGATTTATGTTGTCTCTAATCACGCAACGGGTTTGTTTCCCTTATTGAAAAACTAATTCAAATGTCACTTTGCGTAAATGCATCATTTCCCTTTACAGAATGTGCTTCACTTGAGATGCAAAACACTTAGCTTGTTTGCATCAAGATGATTAGTGATCATGTTCGTTGTTGATTATTCATGGATTAAGTCGTAATGACTATTTCAGTTTATGTTATTTAGAAGTTGATTATACTTTGAATTTTTATCACTTCCTAACATTAAATGTTTTATAAACTCCCACATCTCTTACACACCACTCCCCACTAAACATTCCCTTAATCATTTGTTAATCCCCATTTCCCAAACATATGATTACACACTGTCTCTTACACAATCCTAACATTCCTACAAACATTCTTCGTATTTCTTAAATACATTCCCTAATCATTTATACTTTAGTACACATTCTCCTACACAATCTGGTGTCTTTTGTGATTATACACACTCTCCTACACAATCCCAACATTCCTACAGGGGTAAATTTTATACTTTAGTAATAGTGAACGATTACTCTAGATATACATGGACATTATTTCTAAATACAAAAATGAAGCTTTTGATAAATTTAAGGTCTTGGGTAAAAGTCTATAAAACCTACTTGCTTGTTCAATTGTGTTGGTGTAACATCGATTAGGATCTCCTTTATGTTATAATGATGTCAAATAAACATTCATAACACTTACAATTACAAACGATAGCCAAAATCCAGAAAACCGGAAACATTGTTCCTGGCACGTCAGCGCGTAGGTTAGTGCGCCACTGGCTGTCCCGAATTTTCAAATTTTAATTAGTCGGCTTTCCTCTTACCCAACACATGTGGAAACTTCAATAAAGGTATAAATATGATATTTGAGCATTTGGTAACACTCCAAATGAGGTTTAGACTTAGAGTGGAGCAAAAACAAATCCTCTTGTTTTTAACAAAACGCAAACTCATAAATTTTATCAATTACCTCTAGCCAAAGCTAAAACTTCTTTCTAAACCTAGTATAAATATACTTTCAACATACCATCAAATCAAAGTATTCATTTGACCTTAATTCGGATTTACGTTGTTCCTAATGATGTAACGGGTTTTACTCCCTTATTGGTCAAACTAAATCAAAGGTCACTTTGTGTAAACGCATTCTTTCCTGTTATGTGATATGCTTTACTTAAGATGCAAAACACTTAGCTTATTTTCATCACGATGATTAGTGATCAAATCCATTGTTGATTATCATGGATTAAGTCCAAGTGACTAATTGAGTTTGTGGTATTTGAAGGTTAATCCTACTTTGATCATTCCTACCTTTTTATATATAAATGATTTACAAACTCTCACATGTCTCCCACACAATCAATTCTCTTCTAAACATCCTCTTAATCATTTGTTAATCCTTTCTACCTAACAAATGATTATACACCTTCCACACGCTCTAAGCATTCGTTTCTTAAACCTCCCCTTAATCACATTTGCCCAACTCCTTTCTCTTTTAATGGCAATGTGATTATTAAACCATAATCAATCCTTTGATTATTCTCTTCTTCATCTTCAATACCATCTACAAGCATAAACCGTTCCCAAATAAACCTTCCCAAGTTTATCCTTCACATGACAACTAATATTCCCTTACACATTGTACTTGTTGTATTTGTTATCCCCCAACATTTCAACATATGCTTCTTTCCATCACATTAAAACATTCTTCACCACATATACTTCCTATTCATTCTCTTCTACAACTCACATACTTCAATTATTTTTTTAAGCTACACACACACATTCAAAGCTTTCTCTACACACTTCTCCCATTCTCTTAAGCTTGAATTAAAATATCATAACATCACCAAACTTCTCCTATACACTTCATCACTCCTCCCTAACACACTTTGCCACCTCATCTTCTCATCTCAACCATTCAATTTGAATGTGATCTTTAGGCTACAAGCCATCACATCACTCCAACCTATTGCCAACTCAATCCTATCTTTTTCCCACATGTTGAAATGCAATTCAAATTTGAATTACATGATTTAGGCTCCAAACTATCACATCATTGCCAACTCACTCAAACTCACTCCAATTCACTTCCAACTCACAACCTTATCCTTATCCCTAACACTTTAAATTTGAATTTAAAAGAGAGGCTCCCTTCTATCACATCACACCATCACATCATGACAGCTTATTTCATCTCATCTTTATCTCATATGTGCTAAATGTATTTGAATTTGAAATTCAAATTCTCCCTCTCACAACATCTACACTTCCTCACAAAGTTTATAATATTCCTTGGCATATTACTTTCTCTTTTAACCATGCCAACTCATCAACCTAACCATGGTTAGTTTCCAACTAAACCATATAGATGTGAGGAATACCCACATATACCTTTTGTCCAATACTTCTTCTCTATCACTTTGATATTGGACAAACATCCCAAAATCTTCTTCTAAACTACTTCAAAAATGTTTTCATCAAATGGCTATTTGAGTTGGTTGACCTTGAGTGTAAGAATAGTGAAAACTTCAAAGTGTGAACTACAATTGGGGGTTTAGCAAGAGAGGGTAGTTAAAATGCCAAAAACCAGAAAAACCCAACAAGGGGTCTAGCGTGCCACTAGTTGTGAGTTTTTTCCATTTCCATGTTTCTGGCCTATAAATACCCCCTCTTGGTTATTATATTTCTCACTTCTTGCTAAAAATTCTTTCTCTCCTTTTCTATTCTCTTATCCTCTAAGTCTAACACCTTTTGTGTTCTTAATCTTCTTAATCTATCATCTATTGAATAACACATCTTCGCAAGAGAGACACACAAGTACTTAATCCACACTTGTGTGTTAGTAGTCGAGGGTGTTCTTTCTAATACCCATTCTATTAGAATCGAGTCTATAGGTTAGGTTAGGACCTAATTTAAACAATGATCTTTTCATTCAATTTGGTTGTAAGGGAAGTCTTGTATCTTAGTGATCAAGCTTAGATCATTGGAGATATAATTGTGGTTTTGGAAAGCTTACAAGGGGAAGTTATTAGTGGTCCTAGTTTATCTTAGTGATCCTGGAGGAAAATTCGAATCACGGATTCTTAGGGATGGATTCTGAGGGCGGAATACCGTAAGGAGTAGCTCTTCTTAGTGAGCGTCGATCTTAGTGCATATCGATGAAGCGAAATTATAATACGGTTTATAGTCCACCATAAGGATTATACTAGAGTAATAGTATAGGTGCCGTGGATTAGCAATTGGACGTACGGATGGTATAAACCCCCCATCCCGAACTAGTATATATTGTGGTATCTCTATCTCTATCTCCACCTACTTATTGTTCCTTTAGCTAAGTAGATCATTACACCACTCGGCTATTTAAGGCTTGAAGTTTTATAAACTTTGAATAAGTCAAGAAGACCGTATTCACCCCCTTATATGATTCTACAGATTGTTTTAATCCGAACAAAACAAAGTACAATTTGGTGTCTTTTATGATAAACATGTAATCTCTTACAACCTTTTAGCACCTCGCACTCCTCAATTTAATAGTTTTGTTGAAAGGAAAAATTGAACGTTACAAGAGATGAGTCGTACGATGTTGAATGAACAATTCTTTTCACAAAGATTTTGGTGTTACGCCGTAGAAACTGCTTCATATATACTTAATAGGGTTTTGATTAGGAAGATCGTTAATAAGACACCATATGAAATACTTGGAGGTAGGAAGCCATATCTAGAATACTTTAGAGTATTTGGATGTAGATGTATTATATCCGCCTCATTAGAAAACCATACGTTATACGACCTAACGTCTTACAATGGTATTTTCCTAGGATACTTACAAACATCAAAAGCATACATAATGCTTAACAAAGAAACATTGAAAATTGAGGAATGTCTCAATGTTACTTTTGATGAAAGTCTACCCAAACCTAGGACATGACCTTTGGTAGATGATGATGTAATTGAGAACATGCCTTTCAAGATCATGGTTGAACCTAAAAATTAAATTATGATTTAGAAGAAGTCATACCTATGGTAGAAAACATTAAGAAAATTAGAGATCATCCAATATATCAATTAATAGGAGAATTAGATGAAAGAACTCTTAGATCACATGCCCGGGACAGAAGCAACTTCTTTGCAATTGTATCAATCATAGAACCCAAGAACATCAAGAAAGCCATCAAAGCTTAAAGTTGGACAATGGCCATGCAAGAGGCTCTAGATCAATTCGTACATACAAATGTTTGGGATCTTTTTCCTTGCTCTTTAGGTCACACCATCATAGGAAACAAATAGGTATATAGAAACAAGTTAGATGAAAATAGTGTAGTATGTAGGAATAAGGCTAGGCTAGTAGCACAAGGCTATAATCAACAAGAAGGAATTGGTTATGACGAAACATATGCCTCGATTACTAGATTAGAGTCAATTAGGACCCTGCTTGCATACGCATGTAGTTACATGTTCAAACTTTACCAAATGGATGTAAAAAGTGATTTTCTAAATGGAGTCATTGACGAAGAAGTGTAACTTGCACAACCTCATGGTTTTATTGATTTTCAAAAACCTAATCATGTTTATAAGCTTAAAAAGGCTTTGTATGGACTTAAACAAGCTATGAAATCTTGGTGTGATAGGTTACAATCTTTCCTTATGCATAATGGATATAAAATGGAAATGGTAGACAACACTCTCTTTACAAAAACAAAAGATTTGCATCTCATTATTATTTAAATTTATGTTGATGATATTATTATTGGTTCTACTTGTCAATCACTTTGCGATGAATTCTCAAAATTAATGCAAGATGATTTCAAAATGAGCATGATAGGTGAGCTTAGCTTCTTCTTAGGATTACAAATTAAGCAAATGAGTGAAGGTATATTCTTCAATCAATCAAAATACATGGGAGAAATGCTTAAGAAATTTAGTTTGGAAAGTTTTAAAATTACCAAAACTCTAATATGTAAGAAAAGGGTTCCCACCTTAGATAAATATAATGAATCCGTTAATGGCACTAAGTATAGAGGAATGATAGGAAGTTTACTTTATCTCACTGCTAGTAGGCCGGATATAATGTTTAGTGTTTGTCTTTGCGCTAGATTCCAAGAAGATCCTAAGGTGTAAAATTTAGAAGCGGTTAAGAGAATATTTAGGTACATTAAAGGAACACAACATCTAGATCTTTGGTATCCTAAGGATATGCGGGTAAAAGTGTTGGTATATGCCAACTCAAATCATGCGGGTGATGTCGTTGATAGAAAAAGTACAAGTGGAATTTGCACATTTTTAGGGTCTTGCGTAACATCATGGTTTTTCAGAGAAGCAAGCATCACTTGCTAACTGATAACATCAAATAACGTCACTTTTATAGCATCATTTATCCTATGTAATTAACCCATTTTGTATAATTATTGCAAAGAATTATTACTTAATCGTTTATATTTGAGAATTGTAGTAATTATGGAGTACTTGGTGAAAGTTAACGAAAAGGCATGCATTCTGGAGCCTAAACGAAGAAATACGAAGAAAACTGATTCTGACA
Organism: Tanacetum coccineum; assembly: GCA_026074375.1. Taxonomy (NCBI): domain Eukaryota; kingdom Viridiplantae; phylum Streptophyta; class Magnoliopsida; order Asterales; family Asteraceae; genus Tanacetum; species Tanacetum coccineum. The sequence goes on along the minus strand of BQNB010027460.1, from coordinate 41,108 downwards.
TCCAATACACCGTATCCATCAAGGAAGATACGGCATATTTGTGCCTACACTTCACTGAAGACCACGAAGGAACAAAATCCAATACGTCGTATCCAGAAGAATTCAATACGCCGTATTCAAGATATAGAATGTGAAGATTCTGGAAGATATCAAACGTGGTCCCTACTCCAAGAAACCCCCGATACACCGTATTCAAGTCTCTGGATACACTGTATCGACCATATTCCAGACCCTATAAATACAAAACTCAAAAACGAGTTTTGAGGGTGCTAAATCATATTCTCGATACCTAAACCATAAAATTTGATTTTCAGAGGAGAAAAAGAGCAGAAGAGGTTGAGCAACGTTATTAATTCCATAGGAGACAACTTGTAATTTCTTATACGCTTGTAATCATTCAGTTTTTGGTATCATTCGTTAACTCGGCTATTTTACCTTGGCTAAATCATTACTTTTTTATTAATTATGATGTTTGAAGGCTAATATCTTCGGGTATTAGCCGTTATTATGAAGATCTGAATGTTTGGTTTGTTTATCTTGATTTCTTAATTTATCGTTAAATGCTTGTTTATGTTTATCAATATACTTTTTTACGTGCTTAAGTATGCGACCAATCATTCAACTGGATCTAGTGATACGGACCAAGTAATCTAGATGCCCGGATGGCTCTCCATATAGTGATTAATACATCTAGACCAATAGGATCACAATTAATGACCTATATTTGCCTTTGGATTAGTGAGCTTAGTTGGACCGACAGGTGACCCTTGGGATCAACGAGTACGTTCTTAATTAATTGGTAAAGACTTGGTTAGTGGACTACTAGTGTATGAATTGCCATTAAGCAGTAAGTGGGTAAAGTCTCTATGAGCTAGGGTTTAACAAGATCACCATTGCTTTAATCCCTAAGATAGATTATAATCAGCAAATAAGGATGCTTTATGCGGATGCGTTTAATTGTGACAGAATTCTACGTGTCTAGGTTTAAGGAAGAAGTACCGCCTTAATCTTAAGAATGATATGTCGCCTCGAGATAAGTAATCATTGCACTAAATAAACAAACCAACGTTCTAATTGGATTAATCATGGCTAATACAGTTTTCTTATATTTGGCTTGACCGCTCTTTTATCTTTTGTTAATTTGCTTGCGTGTGTTCTTGTGTCTTAAATTGGTTGTAGTCACCACAAAACCCGTGCCAGTCTCTCAGGCTGAAAACCCCCCTTATCCATTAGATTTAGGATTAACATAGGTTTAGCATAGGTTTAACATAGATTAGACTAACTTAGATTAGAAAACCAAATTATTAATAAATTGAGAGATTTTGTCTCGCTCTTAGTGATCGATACCCTACTTACCACGAAACTACCACCGATCAGGTACACTACCCGTTAAAATGTTGTTTTTGGTAAAGTCGGCAAAATATAAATTTAAAACATGAAATCATAAAATCACACCCCTAACTACAACACATCAAGTTTTTGGCGTCACTGCCAGGGAGTGAACATTAATCTTGATTTTTATTTGATATTTTAGTTTTTAGATTAGATCTAACCCTTAGGAGTAGTGTAATTTAAATTAGTGTATAATTCCGTATATTTGTATATTTGTATATTTGCTTGTATAGTTTAATTGTTTGCTTGTTAAAATTATTTTCATAATACATTGTTCTGGTCGATAACTCGATATGACGTATCCACTTTTATTGTATACGGCGTATCCAACTTTCTGTCCAATACAGCGTATTCGTTCAACTGATTAATATGGCGTATTCACTTCTATTGAATACGGCGTATCGATCATCTAATACATTATCAGAAGCTGAATTTTCATATTTGGTTTTCGCGCTTAAATTTCTATCTTTCTTCAGAGCAAATCCTGCTGATATTTTTACCTTTATCTCAGATCATACTTATCAGAGCTAGCTGATTGAAGAAAGAGATGACGGACATGGAAACAAAATCAACTATAAGAGAATTCAAAACTAATGACCAAGCAAATTACTATTCAAGGATTACAAGCATTACAGTTAATGGAAAGAATGCCTATGTGCTGAAAGAAAAATTCCTTGATGACTTACACAAAAACGCATTTAGTGGAACTAATAGAGAAGACGCGGTCGAGCATATCGAATACTTTCTCAGAATTGTTGACCCAATTGATTCACCCAATGTAAATCAGGATAAACTTAGAGTTGTTGTTTTCCCAATCTCATTGGTTGGTGATGCACGAAGATGGTTTGATGAGATTAAAGGATCGATTGATAGTTGGGTTGATTTAACTGCTAAATTCTTAGGAAAATACTACCCGCCTTCTCGCACTGGAAGAGTTAACACCTCTGAGATAAAGTGGGACCCCACTAATCAAAAGTTCGAAAACTGGTTAGCCTCGAAGTTTGTAAACTATAAAACAATGGATATATTCACTAAAGGAACTTTGTGGGATTATTGGAAACTAGAAAGTGACAAAATTGAGCCAACAAATGATGAAGCTTCCGATCTTGAGGAAACTAATCACGATGATGAAAAAGAAATCGGTGAAATTTTTAGGATTGAAACAAACTTGTTCGATTATGAAATACCGTTGTGCAAAAAATTCAAAGAGTTCAATTACCTATACAAGATAGATCCGGACCTCCTTACTAAAGACATTGAGGGGTTTAAAGCTTATGAAGATTACAAGGATGGCTGGATATACTAGTGGAATAAAGATGTGCTATGGGTGCACGAGAAACCATGGATGGAAAATGGAACATGGGAAGAATCAAAACCAGTCAAACATTATTGCAAGCCTTTCAATTATAAAACTAGATGTTCAGAATGGCCAACATGTAGTTGGAGAGATGATGGATACTGTAATGGAGGCAATTTGCCTGGAGCTTACATCATTGGAAACTCACTACATTATCAGGATTATTAATGGTACGAAGCCTTGAAGGACAGCGAACTGAAAGAAGAATCTTTAAGAAATAAGGCTATCATGGAAGGATTAATCAATGAAGATGATGAATCAAATGATGAAGATTGGAGAAGTTGGGACAACTTTGAAGATACCAATGGTGATCGTGATAAATGGGACTATGAGAATAAACATGATAAGAATGAAAGACATGAGTTATGTGGTGATGAAACTCATGAGCTGCCGGTTTGCCAAATTAGAAGATTCGTAATGACCAAGTATTCATTCAGAGATGACAAAAAGTACATTGCTATAAAAGAAGATGAATACGACGATTCGACGAGGACAAACGAAGAGGCATGCCGAGCATACCAAGAAATCTTTCGCATGATAGAAGAAGGATGGATGGTAACTAGAGACGAGTGATGGAACCTGGAAGATCAAGTCTAACTTAAAGACTTTGCTGTAAATAAAAGTGCTTCCCGGGAGACAACCCGGAATGTTATTTACTTTTATCGAGTCTGTCTTCCCAGACATCAATACGGCGTATCCGCTCTATACCATACGGCGTATTGATTGTCTGGACATTATCAGTCCTTTACTTTTTATGCACTTTTAAAAACATTATTGTCAGTTCTGGCAATATGGCTTATTCATACACATGATACGGTGTATTCACCAGACTGACCCGTATTAGATACTTTTTACAGGTCTTAATACGGCGTATTCTACTTTATGGATACGACGTATTAGTTTCCTGTACATTTCGTTTAGTTTAGTTTAAATTAACCGTAGATACCAAGATAGGAATGCATTGTTTTTCCTATATTTTTCACAGGACCTCAAGGAAAAGAAATCGACAATATTGGTGAAGGATGTACGATCTGGAAATCTTGAAGTGTTTGGGTCTTGAAACCTCAAGACGGCTGTTCAACACGAATTCTTGCTCAATAAATCAACATGGAGAATCACTACCGAGCAAATATCAGGGGAGTTTATCATTGTAATTCTTTTTAATTCTCGTATTTTTAACGTTTTACCTATACAACGAGGACGTTGTATAATTCAAGTGAGAGGATGGAATTAGAATGTTTACTTGTCCTATTTTTCACACTAAAAGGCTTAAATTATGCTTAAATTTAAAAAAAATTCAAGCATACTTTTGTGAAATTACCAGTTACATAACCCGCACACAATAACCCTTATTAGATATTGTGAGGATTTAACCTTATCCGTTTCCAAATGTTTACCTAAATTTCACAAAATATGATTGTGTCGGTGATGTAGTAGACTTTAGAACTTGGCTTGGTATATCTATTCGAGATCACAGTGATGAGTACTATTGATTTAGATGGAGTAACTTGTTTAAATTGGTAAATTTTAGGATTACACCCAAAAAGCCTATTCATGTTGTTTATTAACTAACTACATTGGTTAGTTAACCTCCGTATAAACCCTAGGCAATCCTTTAGGAATTACACCAATATTTGTTTCGTTACACCTTTACACCTTATCCTACCCTGTTAGATTAAGTTTATTTACAGTTTTTAGTTGCTTAAAGTGTAAAGTATGTATTTCCCGAGTCTTGTGTGTCATTTTTGGTACGGTTAGAAAGAAATTTGCACATTGAAAATGGGAATGTATAAAGTAGTCAAAACTCTTGTATTTTTACTACCATCACAATTAATGGTATGTCCGAAGAACGAAGAATTACCGAAGGAATTATCCGAAGTTATTATGATCGTGAAGATGGTAAAATTACATCGAGTTTCCTAATTAGTATATGAAAAAAAAATTCAAAAAAATTAGAAAAATCGCAACAAAAAAGAGAAGAAAAGTTTGAAGATAATCGTTTCGCAAAAGGTTATACCGAAGGAATCATATGAAGGATCGATTATTCATTGATTGTGATACGTCTCTTATAGTCAACAAAGTAATAAGTATTTATAATGAGGATAGATATCGCCACTTGCCTTGTAAAGTATGTAAAGTATGGGATGATATGGGTAGTGCACCGTTTTCAGGAACGCCAAAATTAGGGGGTTGTTTTTTATTCTATAATTCAAGACGTTGTGTAAATAGTTATGTCTTAATCATTGGTAAACGGTTGTGGAAAAAAGTTGTCTAGACTTGTTCTTAAGACTTTAATCTAGTTGTTTTGTAATTTTTTTATTTAACAACAATTTTATTTCCCTTTCCTAGTCATTAGACTTTGGTTTATCGATCCGCAGGATGTGTTCGAACGTGTATGGTTATTCTTCATTTCGGCCATGTATACATGTCTCAGCTGCCTCGTTGGTTTAATGACTTTTGTGATTGTTTGAAGTTTCCTACCCTATATCATTTTCATCCTAACCCTTGGTTAACTCGAATGAGGATGTGACTCGAACTCCAATGTCTTATCTGTCGTTACGATCTTTGTATGTGTGCTTCAACTGCTTTGTTGGTGTGGTACTTTTGGTGAAAGATTGTAGAATGATCAACACTAAGCTTATCCAATAAAACCCATTTTACATTTAAAACTTGGTTAATCCTTAGCCTCTAGTGGTAGACGTTGTGTATCATTGCCAAGCTTTAGGTAGACATTCTCGTCCCACGAACCGGAGCCAATTAAGGTGATTTTACCCCTTACATGTTACCCACATAGACTAGTTGAGTGATTTGAGTTTTTAGTGGTTTCATCTACCTATTTTGTGAGGTGTTTGGTTGTGTACTTGTAATAGATTAAATAAATGCTTTATATCGGAAAATTCTTAGGGATACTTTTTTATAAACTTCAAAAGGCTACTTGAGGGATCAAGTAGGATTCAAGTGGATGAGGAATATTTTGATAACATCAAATAAAAGTCAATTTTATAGCATCATTTATCCATGTTATTAACACATTTTGTTTATTATTGCAAAACTTATAATTAGTTTATATTTGAGAATTGCAGTAGTATTTATGGAGTACTTGGTGGAAAGTAACGTAAAAGGCACACATTCTGGGCTTAATCGAAGAAATACAAAGAATGATTCTAACATCCAATCGCCAGTATCCATCAAGAAGATACGGCGTACTGTTACATACACTTCACTGAAGGACCAACGTATGGATCAAGATCCAATTCGCCATATCCAGAAGAATTCAATAACGCCGTATGTATGTTATAAAATGTGATGATTCTAGAAGATATACAAACGTGTTCCCTACTCCAGAAAACCCCGAGATGCGTATATTAAGTCTCTGGATACAGCCCGTACTCCGACCATATTCCAGCCTATAAAATACCAAAACTCATAAACGAGGTTTGAGGGTGCTAAATATATTCTCGATACCTAAACCATTACAAATTCGATTTCATAGGAGAAAGAAAAAGAGCAAGAAGAGGTCGTGCAGGAGTGTTATTAATTCACATAGAGGGTGACAACGAAGAAAATAATCAGAAGATAAAAGAGCGGTACAAGCCAAATGATAGAAAACCGTATTAGCCATATTAAATCCAATTAAACACTGGTTTGTTTATGTAGAGCAATGATTTCTTATCTCGAAGCGGCATATCATTCTTAAGACTTAGACGGAACATCATCCTAAGACCTAGACACGTTGAATCCTGCCATAATTAACGTATCCGCATAAAGTATCCTTTTAGTTTAATTATAATCTATCTAAGGATTAAAGCAATGGTGATCTTGATAAACCCTATGTAACAACCCGAGTTTCAGGTCAACGTCTATCCCTAGCTGAGTTATTTTAGTTACATAAATAATTATAGTCATTTATATTATATGAGGTTTGACAGAAATTTCATTTGATAAGGTAATTTCAATCCATGGATGAGTTTTTATTTGTTTTTAGCATTTAAGAAAGTTATAAAAACTTATATTATTGCTCCGAGAGCGTGATTATGTTATTTTTGTATTTTACGTCGTTTCCCCGAGTTTTCATAAAAATCGTGTTTAAAGGTCGTGTTTTATGAGGTTTAACGTTTTAATAAAGGTTTTAAACTATATTTAGTGGGACGGATTTAAAATATTTATAAACGTGGTGTGACCCGAGTATTTGGCTGATTTTTATTAAAAGAAATAACACTTTTGTACTAGTTTTGGAAGGGCTTGAGAATGGAAGGACTAAAATTGCCAAAAGGTTAAACTTGTATTCTATAAATAGGACCTTATTACTTCTATATTTTCCTTTTTACAAAATTCATCCATCTCTCTTGTCCTTTCCTCTCTTTGACCGGCCCTCAAACAAACACCCAATCCATTGATTTTTTTAACATGCAATACAATCAATTTACACCATATTAATCCTTGTATCAAGAGCTACAAATCCCACTAATAAAATCTTACATGCACTAAGTATTGAAGAAGTTAGATTTTTGGTTGGTTCTTGGTGTTTTCGAGTATAAAGGGGTGTTTATAGTGGTTAGCTTATTGTTGTGAAGGCTTGGTTTTGTTGAAAAAGGTTTTGGTTTGGTCTTTAGGTTGTGTTCGATTTCATAAGGTCAAGGAGGAAGCCAAAAACTTTTCTTGGTTGCTTTGTGAGTATTCTAACTATATTTTAATATTGTTAAAATGTTCATATTATGTATATTCTGATTGTAGCTAGATGATTCAAGTGCAAAATCAATTTGGAAGTATTTCAAGTATGAACATATATTTGATAGTTTTGGTACATGTTTTTAGGCTAGTTAAACATGTTGAAATGGTTGGATTTTTATAAAAATGAGTTTTGGTATGACTTTGGGTTGACTTTTGTTGACCAAAAAGTTTGACTTGGTCACAGCGTGTTGAGAAATTTTTGAAATCTAAATTAGGATTTTGATAATGATAAAGGATGTTTTATGGTTTTTTTGATATAAGGTGGGCCTTGTAACTCCTAAAAACGAACGTTTTACAGCCGAGTCAAGTTTGGGTAATTTCTAAGGTAAAAAGTCAACTACGAACTTTGACTTTTGAGAGTCAAACTTGAGTAAATTTTTGAATGAAGTCTATAATGAGCAAAGGATTAGTAATGTTAGTTAATTGATAATGAAATATGAAGTTTAGATTATATTATTCTTACTTTCGGCAAACTTTCTAAAAATGAAAACTTTATTGAAAATGTTGTAATATGGTTAAGTGCGTCAAGGTGAATTGTTTTGCGTCGCACCTTTAGATTTTAGTATATGGTTGTATATACGTAATAGTAATGTGTATATATATACAAGTATGTAATATATGAACTATTATACTTTTAGTCACGTACCACTATATATGTATAATATAGGTCACGGTTAGACGTGAAGTTTCTTGCGTTTGTTAAAGTTGATTGATTTGGATCTTTTACTTAAGGTAAGTTCATAGCCTCGCTTTTGAACTATTATAATTGTTTTTAAACCCACGAGGGGGATACATGTTTGTTTTATAAATCGAACACATATGATTTTATGATATGATAGACCCGATTATGAGATTGTTTCCGCATAAGTAGCTATTGTCGAAGTCCCATATTTCATGAACTGTTAATTGCCTTGTGAGGTTAACGCTAATGCATTAAATAGATCTATTGGGTTTGACAACCCTGTCCAGGGTCTGAATCCGTTGGTGAACACCTTGTCAATGGACATTTTATACTTAGAAATTAGTAGGAAGATGTCAATAATACCTTGTTTGGGGCACTTTAACGTATGAAATGCCATATGTCTTGTTAACGTTCGATGTCATGAGCTTATTGCGTGAAAGAAAAGAAGTTGTTATACATTGCATTTGTTGCTTTGTTTTCCCGAGAACTAATTATGTGTTCAAAGGTTTTTACTTATTGATTACTTTAAACTCTATGAATTTCACTCAACTTTGTTGTTGACATTTTAAACATGTCTTATCCCAGGTAACCAAGGCTGAAGGCAACGATTATGTGGCGGTGTCGTGCATGTGTTGGATTTTATGGAAAGGCTACTTGTGTGTTCCGGTCTTTCAAAAACAATTTCTTAAGTTGTGTTAAAATAATGTCTTTTATTTGAACAATTGTCTTTTTAAATGTTGTACTAGACGGTGGTTTCGATTCTGTAGGACCTAAACGCATTTTAACTCTGAATAATTATGGAACACATGTTTGGTAAAACGTCTTATTTGGGTTGCTTTCTATTATCATTGTAAAGGATGCTATTTAGTAACACCAAATTGCTAATTTCCGTTGCGCAATCCAATGCCCCTCGGGGCGGGTGTTACAGAGTGGTACCAGAGCTTCGGTTGTAGAGAACTAGGTTGTTTTAAAAACTCGAATTGTAATCGTTTTAGATATTAAAGTGATATCAAGAGTCTAAAGTTGTAGAGAACTAGGTCAATTCTTTTTGAAAAACCTAAACTATAACGCTTCTACACGCACGCCGAGACTCCTCGTTGCCATTTGTTACATGTAAGATACATTTATAAATTGTTATGTGTAAGTATGTTTACGTATGTGTTATATGTATAATTGGTTAAGCGTGGATATTTATGTGTGGGTCGGATGCATAAGGTGTTATATGTGGGTACATTTGTGCATGTGTTGTATGCATAGAATGTCATGCGATTATGTGATAACTAATACTATATATGATTGAAATATAATTGTGGTATATGCGGATCGAGAAGGTCACGAATTGTGAATTTTATTTTTTGCGCTTTTATGCGAATTGTTATTTTGGTAATAGTGTTCTGATAATAATAAAGAAGTGATACACTATTAAGTAAGTATTATATGATAATTTCTAGATTATCATGGTGAACAAAATTCCTCCCGATCATGTGGATGATGTACCTGTTGTTGAGCCGAATCAACACGATGATGTTCATGTTGTTCCCGAGCCTATCATAGAAGATGAAGAGGAAGACCCGAAAGAAGACGAATTTGAGGAAGAAGAAGATTCTTAAGAAGAAGAAGATGATATGGAAGTCGACATTGAGGAAGATAAGAATGAGCCGGAGTTGACATATCTTTATGAAGAGGTGGATCCTCTTAACCCTTCGCCGCCTGCTTCTGGGTCTGAACCTGACGATGAGATTTAGGTTGAGAATCCGATTAAGCATGAGGATGAGACTGTTCCTGTTAGTGTCTATGAGGTAGGTGAATCGTTGACTGCCGCTATTCCTCGAGAGGATGGTGATAGTTTACTACCTGGCTTCATGAGGTGGGATATTGACTCTCTGTTTGGTCGAATGGTTAATTTTTCAAGACGATTGTATGGACGCGAGACAGCGCATGCATTGGTCGAGAAGAAGGGAAAAGCAAAAGATAAGTTTTATGGTAAGTTGATCTTGGATTTGGGTAATGAAGTGCGTTCTAGTGTGGAGCAAGGAACGGATGCAATGGAAAAGCTGGTTGAGAAGCTTGGTAATACTGAAGATAAGGTTGAGTGTAAGAAATTGAAGAAGGAACTTGAAGAAGCAAGGTTTAGCAACACATTCCTTCGTATACAGAATGAACGAGTCGAGAGAGATCTCTATTGGACTAGAGTTTGAGCTCATGAGTTCTATCAAGAGATGATTTGTAGGGGATTTGTGTTTGAAGAAAGACCGAATGAAGTTATCAATGTTTCGGTCAAGGATGAGGAGCATACTCTGAAAGAATCATGAGGGGATCCATTCGTAGTAGTTTAGATTCAATTGTAGTTTCTTTTGTTGTGTAATCACTAAACTAAGTTCTCAGTTAGTAGATTTAGTGCTATTGGTTGTAACGATTTGTATCATTTCATGAAACAATGCAACTATGTATTAATTCTCATGTGATGAAAAATGAATGACTATCTTTTGATTACTACTTGATGTTGTGTAACTGTTGTCGTGATTGATTTGTCATTGTACCATGTTATGAGAATACCATGCTATGAATGCTTACCAGATTGTTTTATGCGTGACATGACAGAATCATGCCTCCAAAGTCTGCACCTATGACTCACGCTGCTATTGTTGTTGAGTGGGCAAGGCAAGCGAATGTTAGGAATGATGCTAGTAGATTTGGGCCAGTTAGAGGTCAAGACACTGGACCTGCTGTTAGTGAGTGCACTTTTGATGGGTTTATAAAGTGCAATCCTACTGTCTTTTGTGAGGTCAAAGGAGCTGTTGAATTGCGAAGATGGTTTGAGAAAACTAAGAGTGTTTTTGAGATCAGTGAATGTGCAGAAGGTAAGAAGGTAAAGTTTGATACTACTACATTGGAAGGACCAGCTTTGACTTGGTGGAAAACTAAGGTTGCCACTATGGGTTTGAAGACTGTGAACCAAATGCCTTAAACTGAGATGAAGCAACTGATGACTGCGGAGTTTTGTCCGATAGAAGAAGTTCAAAAAATGGAGCACGAATTGTGGAACTTGAAGGTTAAGGAGTATGATGTTGTTGCTTATACCCAGAGGTTTAATGAACTGGCTTTGATGTGTCCAAGAATGGTAGAGCCTGAAAGAGTGAAGGTTGGTGCTTACATTCGGGGATTGACGGATAATATCAAGGGTGAAGTGACATCTTTTAAGCCTGCTGATCTGAACGAAGCTGTACGTATGGCTCATAGTTGATGGAGCAGGAATCGCAAGCTAGAGATGCGATAATTTTAGAAGGAAAGAAGCAAAAGTGGGAGAACCTTCAAGGTGGAAATAGTAGTGGAAATGGCAATCAAAGGGATAACTCTCGTCATGCTTTGCAGAGTAGCCAAAAGCAAGGAAATACGTGAGCCATGGTTACCGCTCCTACTGATGGAAAGCTTCCTTTTGTGTGAATGATGTTTTACTCGCCATGTTGGTCAGTGTACGATTAAGTGCCACAAGTGTGGAAAGGTTGGGCATAAGGTAAGTTATTGTAAGGAGAAGAGTGTTGCCACATGTGCTAATGCTCAACATGTTTGGACTTGTTATGATTGTGGTGAGCAAGGTCATACTAGAAACCGATGTCCAAAGAGGATTAAGCAAGAAGAAGATAGAGAAGTTCATGGTCGAGCTTATGTTATTAAGGATGTTGAGCCGCAAGGTCTGAATGTGGTTACTGGTACATTTCTGCTCAATAACCAATATGCTTCTGTTTTATTTGATTCGGGTTTCGATAGGAGTTTTGTGAACACTAGATTTAGTTCATTGCTCGATATCAAACCGATTAAAATAGAGGATAGTTATGAGGTAGAGTTAGCTGACGGAAGGATAGTTAGTACGAACACTGTTTTGAAAGGTTGCACTTTGAGTCTAGTGAACCATGTTTTTGAAATCGATCTTATGCCGATTGAGCTTGGTACGTTTGACGTCATCATCGGTATGGATTGGCTTGTCAAGCACGATGCCGTTATCGTCTGTGGCGAGAAAGTTGTTCGTATACCGTATGGGAATAAGATGTTGATAGTTGAAGGTGACAAAGGTGTATCTCGATCGAAAGTCATTTCGTGTATCAAGGCCCGTAAGTACGTCGAGCGAGCTTGTCATTTGTTTTTGGCACACGTCACAGAGAACAAGTCGAAGGAGAGACGAATGGAAGACGTGCCTGTAATTCGTGATTTTCCTGAGGTGTTTCCTGAGGAGTTACCAGGACTACCACCGCCGAGGCAAGTAGAATTTCGAATTGATCTAGTACCGGGGGCTGCACCTGTTGCACGTGCACCGTATAGATTGGCACCGTCTGAGATGAAAGAGTTGTCGGTACAATTGCAAGAGCTGTTGGAGAAAGGATTTATTCGTCCGAGTTCATCACCGTGGGGAGCACTAGTTTTGTTTGTGAAGAAGAAAGATGGATCTTTTAGGATGTGTATAGATTATCACGAGTTGAACAAGTTGACTGTCAAGAATCATTATCCTCTTCTGAGAATTCATGATTTATTTGACCAACTGCAAGGTCTGAGCGGTATGCTAAGAATCGATCTATGATAGGATTTCACAGTTAGCATTAAGAAGGAAGACATTATGATTCGATTACTGCATTTAGAACTCGGTATGGTCACTTTGAGTTCCAAGTAATGCCGTTTGGATTGACTAATATGCCTGCTATGTTTATGGACTTGATGAACCGAGTATGCAAGCCATATATTGATAAGTTCGTCATAGTGTTCACCGATGATATTTTGGTTTATTCCAAGGACGAAGAAGAGCATGGGAAGCATTTGAAGATTGTTCTGGAGTTTCTTAAGAAAGAGAGATTGTACGCCAAGTTTTCAAAGTGTGATTTTTGGCTAGATTCGGTACAATTTCTGGGTCATGTGATTGATCGTAGTAGTGTTCATGTTGATCCGGCCAAGATTGAAGCTATTAAGAGTTGGGCTGCACCGTCGACGCCAACGAAGGTGAGGCAATTTCTTGTATATTTTGTAAATTTTGTATATTTGTCTTTAATTGTATGCTTGTATATATGTGTGTTTAATTGTTTGTGTATTTAATTGTTTTTCTCAATACACTGTTCTGGTCGATAACCTGATACGGCGTATCCACTTCCATTGGATACGGCGTATCCAACTTTCTGTCCAATACAGCGTATTCATTCAAAAGATTAATTCAGCGTATTCACTTCTATTGAATACGCCGTATCGAACATCTGATAAAGTTCTTTTCCATTCTCGAACATAAACCCTAAAATTTTTTAATACCTTTTTCCCGCTGGTTCTACTGATAATTTTTTGGTTATTTTTCAGTAAGAATGACAAAGGTTATCAAAGGAGAGTTCGAGAAAAATAAGAATGTTAAGGTCGAAGATGTTTTGCTCACTTACGATACATCACTTCAATTTTTCAATAATGAAGTCATCGATTAAGCGAAATGGATGATGATTCGGAGCATGAAGCTGATGATGATATGGGATATGATCTGTCTGATGTTGCATTTACTGAATGGTTGGGATCGAAGTTTTTCAACTACAAGACAATAGATCATTTTACTATGAAAGCATTATGCATTTACTAGATCAGAGGAGATGATGAAGTTGATCTCACAAATGAAGAATCTTCTGATGATAAGGATGAAGTTGCTAAAGTCTTTACGATTGACACTAATTTATTTAATTTTGAAACACCTATGTGTAAGGCATTCAAAGAATTTAACTATCTCTTGCAAATCGATCCAGACTTACTTACTAAGGACATTGAGGGATTCAAGACCTATGAAGATTACAAGGATGATTGGATTTATGATAGTAACAAGGACGTACCATGGGTCGATGAGAAGCCATGGACTAACGCTGGAGTTTGGACCAAACCCACACCAGTTAAACATACTTGCAAGCCTTTCAACTATAAAACTAGATGTTCAGAATGGACAACATGTATTTGGAAGGATAATGGATACTGTAATGGAGGAAACTTACCTGGAACTTTCATTATTGGAAATCAACTCCATTATCAGGATTACGAGTGGTACGAGGCTTTGGAAGATAATGAACTTAAATAAGAGGCTTTAAGAAACAAAGCTATCATGGAAGGATTTATCAATGAAGATGATGATGAGTCACGTTACGAATAAAAGAGACGATGGAACATATATACAAACTATGATGATGCTTATGAGATAAATCATGAGGATAATGAGAGAGAAGAATTATGTGAAGTTCATGAGCTGCCGGTGTGTAATGTAAGGAGATATATGATGATCAAATATTCATTCAATAATAATGAAGACTATGTTGCTGTAAAAGAAGACGAATACGACGATCTTACAATCACAAGAGAAGAGGCGTGCCAAGAAATCTTTCGGATAATGGACGAAGGATAGATGGTGACTAGAGCCAAGTAGAAGAGAAGCTGAAGACAAGTCTAACTTAAAGATGTTGATCCCACTTGAATGGATCTTGAATTCCTTAGCTTGTGTAAGGTTTAGTTATGCAAGATAAATCCTACGCAACTATGATAGAAACTTTGTAAAATATATCAAAGGTTATGCGGAATCTAATCTTTGATCAATAAGAAGAATATGTAATAGAACTGTAATTCTAAAGAACACACAGATTAACAAACAAAGCTTCAATATATTAATATGAATACTCTAACTAGTATTAGGGTTACAAAACCTTAAAGCTATGACAATTCTATGAATGACTCGTTTTTGGTGCATAGAACTCTATACCATAGGACCTCCTTTTATACACCAAGGAGTCCCAATGGTATTACAATATATTCCTAAAACATAGAATATTCACTATGATCTATTCTATAAATAACTCATACTTATCACGTAAGTAATCTTGATCTCCAATCAATCTTTATCCTTTCTTCTGTCTTTATCCATTCTCTTTTGACAGTAGAAACTCTTTCAGCAGTCTTAATCTTTGAGCAGTTGTAACTTTGTACTAGCAGCATTAACTCTGAACAAGCAGGAGTAACTTATACACCAGCAGCATTAACTGTGTACAAGCTGTAGTAACTACTTAGAATATTTTTTTCAATCTTCATCACCAGTACTAACTTTACTCTAGCAGTACTAACATATACTAGCAGTAGTAACTAGCAATACTAATATACACTAGCAGTACTAAGTTACACTAGCAGTAGTAACTAAGTTACACTAGCAGTACTAACTACTTAGCATATTTTTCCTTAGAGTTAATGAACAGCACTATCTTTAGCTTAGCAGCAGTAACACAAACCTTAGCAGCAGTAAATTCAAGATCATCATGAAGACTTTTAATCCCAACAATCCTCCCCTAAACTTGATACTTTTCTTCAAAATCTCAAGTTTCTTCATTGAAAGCTTCATTAATCACCAGGAGGATGCTTCTAAACACTTCATTCAGGTACATATCCTTCCTTAAGTTGTTTCTTGACCAATCTAAGAAGCTCAAATGCCATTTTACACTCATAATCAACTTGAAGCTTCACATCATTGAACATCTGATGTAGTGTGTGATTTGTAAGTAGATACATCTTCTCAACCAACAGATAATAAAGTATGTTCTGCATTGTTACATAATGAACTCCATAAGAATCATAAAGCTTCCAATTCAGCACTTTAACTAATCCTTGTTGATTCTTCTATACATTTTCTTCAACATGATGTTCAAACATGGTCTTTAAATTAAGAAGTAAGAAATTATCCATGTAATTCACTGGCTCTGTCTTCTTAAATCTTGCTTTGACTATACTCCAAAGAACTTCCAAGTCTTCTCTGTTAATGTTTTTAAGCATCTTTCCAAAAGTTAAATACATCTGAGAATTACCATCTGCTCTGATAATTTGGAAAAAAACTTTTCTTCCCTTCTTTGTAGATCTTGTAGTCAACAATGCTTGGAGATTTAGTAGATAAAGGTGTAGCATCAATAGTTACATCATCTCCGTCATCTGGAATTATTTCCAAACATTGTTTAAGCTCTTCAGTCTCTTTGTCTTCTTCCAGTTTTTGCTTTTTAGAGCTTTCTTGTTCCTACTCTTCTCCTGCTCTCTTAGAGCTTCCTTCTACTCTTGTGTCACTGCCTTCTGCTCTTACTCCACTGCCTTCCACCAATTCTGTATCTATATCTACAAATGTGTTTACCCTTTTCATAGCTTTGTCAAATAACTTCTGAATATCATCAAAGCTTTTGTTCTTCAATTGATTGTGTTTATATCCAGCCATGTTTTTCAAATAAGTAGACATTGTGTTTCTCTTTTGAGCTTTAGTTGGTGGTTTGTTCCTCATTTCTTGAGCTCTTATTGCTGTAAAGTGTTTCTTTCTTGCTTCTAAGAGTTATACAAACAACTTGGACTTCTCTTCAATACTCAACTTCTCTTGTTCTTCTGCTTGCATTTGTTAAGCCATTTGATAATCATCATCTATCATTGCTTGCACATTATCTCATGCAACAATGTTGGCTTCTTCTTCTCTTTGAGCTTTTTCTTTGGCAAGCCTTTCTTCTTCTTCTTCTTCTTCAGCTTGTAACTTGAAAGCAAGTTCTTCATCAAGACCAATTTGATCTTTCTTTTTTATTTTTACAGGTTCTTCTACCATAATCCCTTTGCCTTTGTCTTGTGCCTTGACCTGTAATGGTTGTTGAGAAGAAACTGTTGGTGTAGTTTCTTGCTCCTCTTCATGAATAACAAGCCCTTTAGCCTTGGGTCTTGTGCTAATAGCTGTAATTGTTGTAGCATCAGTTGTTGTTGTAAGTGTTTGTGTTATTGTTATTGATTCACTTGGCTCATCTACAACATTGACTTTTTCTTGAACTTTTGCACTTTTCAAAGCTGCAAGTGCTTGAGCCAAAGTGACTTCATCAACACTTAAATTTACATCTTTAACAGTAACTTCTGGTTTTGCTAACACCTCATCACCATCAAGAACACCTGTATCAAACATTTCTTCATCACCATACCTCCCCTGAGTTTCATGAACCAGTGTAATCTCTGCATCTTTATCAATGTCATCAATTTTTCTCCCCTATTTGGATGCATCCTCCTGATCACCTAAACTAGCTTCATCAGAGAAAATCACTCTTGCAAATCTACCAACCTTGTATAATCTTTTGAGCTTGTGAGTTCTTAACCCTCCTTTCTTCTCTAACTTCTTAACTCTCAGTTTCAAACTTGTAATCTCCTAAGCTTGAGCAGTCTTTGTATTTTCCAGGTCAAGGACTCTTTGTTGCAATTTGGTACAAAATTCCATCAATTCATTGTGTTTCAATCTATCCTCATCACTTCGAGGTGTGCTAACTCCTGCGAGAAGTGAATCATTAGATGTTTTAGACACATTCTCAAACCTAGTTCGAGCAATTGTGTCCCCATGGTGTCTTGGCGCCTCGGGCCACTACCTGAACTAGTTCCTAAGAAACTTGGTTCATTAAGTGTTGCCTTGGATCGGGTCTTATCTATGTCACCACTGTCCTGCTCTGCTTTTAAGCTAGAAGCAGTAGTGGCAGCCCTCACCAAACTGTCATCCCTCTCCTTATAGACAGCCTCATCTACTATAGTGTTTGTAGGCTGAGGTACCTCAGTGTCCTTTCTCTTTGGCTTCCCAGGTCTTTGTTTCCTTTGAGGTTGTGATGTTGATAGTTGAATAATGGTGGGTGTGTGTTAGGGATCAGTGGGCATTGCTGAACCTTCTCTCTATTCTTGTTGAGCTTGTACCATCATTGTAGGAAATAAGAGTGTGTCCCTTCCAGAAAAGCCTTTCCCTACCCTCTTCATGTTTCCAAAGATCTTCTTAGTATGAGAGGGTGTAACATAAATCCTCTTATGACTTGAAATCCCTTCTAGTTGTTTATCCAAAAAGACTTGTACAAACCTTAGATACATCAAGAATTTACCAGACACATTCTCCAAGTTCTTCACCATACTTTCAAATATGTACTTTGAAAAGTTGAACTTCTGGTTTGTAGCTAAGCAGATAATTGCAGAAGCCATAGTGCTACTAAATTCATTCCATGCAGTAGTCTTAGCACTTAGGCATTGTAAAATAGTATGGATAAGGAATTTCCATTATGGGGAAAAGAATGCCTTGTAGAATGTAAGCTTCAGTGAAAGTTTTTCATACCTCATTCTTGTAACTTCTTCAAAAATGGTAGCATTTGTCAAGCAATCCGTACCTTCCTTATCATTCAGTTGAAGGTCACGTCTAACAGATGCTTTAGGAACGATTATCTTCTTCCCATCCACTAGGGCTTCTAACTGTACTTCCCCATTGACAGTTTTCGCCTTGACAGTAGCCCAAAATTGTTCAATACATGAAGTATAGATCATAGGATTAACTGTTAAAGCATACTTGATAGTGTGCATTAAGAAAATCCACTATCTGCTCAAACCCTTCACTTTTAGCGGGTTTAGCCAAAAACGCGACTAAATTGTGAGTATCAGCAAACTGTAGGGTCGTCATTGTGTTGGGTTTTGATGATGAATGATGGAATTGAGTTAGGGTTTGTGATTAGAGAGTATATGATTGAATAAAAATGATTGAATGAGTGAATGAAACCCTAAATCGAAGTATTTATGAAACTACCCTCAACAGCATTAACGTTCACTAGCAGTTGTAAGGTATGCCTAGCAGCATTAACTTTCAACAGCAGTAGTAAGTTTATGCCTAGCAGCATTAACTTTCAACAGCAGTAGTAAGTTTATGCCTATCAGCATTAACTTTCACCAGCAGCAGTAAATTTATGCGTAGCAGCATTAACTTTCACCAACAGTAGTAAGTTTATGCCTAGCAGCATTAACTTTGAGTCACTAGTATTAACTCCAATTCCATTCCAAACACTCTGTCTGTTTTTAATATATTCAACTCTTTTTCTGTTTTTCAACTCACCACTTCTCTCAATTTTTTTTCTTACCAAATCACTCTGTTTATTTTTACACAGCTCTCTTTCTGTTTTTATTCTCACCAACTCTCTCATATCTTTTTCTTACCAAATCACTCTGTCTGTTTTTACACAGCTCTTCCATCATCAATCTAACACTTTTCTTTGCTTTTCCTTTAAAATGTTAGTCCAAAAACCAAGAAAACGCAAGCCATAGCAATTTTCATAATTTTCACAATATTAATTATACCAACAATATTAAGTATAACTAACAGTATTAACTCAGCAGTATTAAGTATAACCAGTAGTTCTAATTATACTTAGCAGTAGAAACTTTTAATGTCCTTAATAACAGTACTAATTCATACAAAACTTTACAAAAATATAAAGAGATAAAAGATTTTAGAGATTTAACATTCTAATACTAGCAATCAAATATTAAAATCTACTTACATCAAAAGTTTTTGTAAGCAAACCTGCAACATTCTTGTCAGTATAGATTTTAACCATTCGAATCAATTTTTCTTCATTGCAATCTCTAATAAAGTGATGCTAATCTCTATATGCTTTGTTTTTTTAATGAAAACAGGATTTTTAATTATGCAAATAGTACTGTTATTGTCAATAAAGATCTTGGTATGCATAAAATTTTACCCATAATCAAGTAGTTGATTCTGAATCTAAAGCACTTGTCCACAGCAACTTGAAACAGCCACATATTCAGCTTATGTTATGGAATTTGCAACCACTGTCTGTTTCTTGCACTGCCATGATGTGATAACTATGACTTTAGCAGGTTAGTCAAACCGTTAGTGTTGACTTAGGTGCCTGTTGTAATGTATGGTTTATGTGATTTGATGTGTTTATGGGTGTTTATATGTGTTTATGAGGTATTGGTAATCAATCTATTGAGTGTGATCATCTTAATGAGATTGGAATGGTGATGAAGTTGGTTGAGTTCATTTCATTCACTTTTAAGTGACAAGGAAATGATTATTGAGATTTGAGCATTTCCATGTTTATTGTGTATGTAATTATACGTATACGTATTTTTGTGTTAGTAATTTAAGATATAAGTTTAAGTTTTAGAGGTTAAGTTAAGAGAAATGAGTTATTTGATGGAGAAATTTCATTTTAATCACTTATAGTGATAATGGAATTGATTGGGTATTTTGAGAGAATTGTTTTGGTTAATTTGGATGATGTCTAGGTGATGATTAAAATGGGAATAGAGAGTGTCATTTGTGAAAGATATGAGTTGTTAAATTAAGAGAGTTTTTTTGGTACTTTCCATATATAGAAAGTGGAATTTGGTTTTCTCGGAAATGAAAAGTATTTTAGAAGTAGTTTTCAAGCAAAATTGTTTAACAAATTATCTTAGGTTTTTATAAAACTTAAAGCATAAAGATAATTAATTAATTAATAAAAGAAAAGAAAAAAAAATATTTTTTTTAGGCATGAATAGTAAAATCCAAAAATTAGAAAAGAAAAAAAAAGAAAAGAGTTTGAATTGAAATCAAATTGTAATTAGATTTATCTAGGGATTTCCTTGTGGCCTATAAATACCAAACTAATCCCAAACCCTTCCCCTCATTATTTTGGCCGATCCAAGGAAGAAGAAAAAAAGAAAAGCTAGGGTTTTCTTTGCTAAGGTAAATTTTCTAATCTTGTTCAATTCTAGTTTTAATTTTTCAATTCTAGTAATCCAAGTTTAATTGTTTACATGATTGGGATTGTCGGTTAGGGTTTAATCTTTGAGGATAGTCGTTTAATTCACTGCAGAAATTTAGTCAGACTTGTAGAGGTCATAACTCGGTCATAAAAGATCAAATAAATAATTTACAACATACTGGAGATAACCTCAGAGAGTCTACTTTCCAGAAAAGTCGGCCTCATAAGTTTTTATGGTCGGGAAGTGGGTCAAATGGTCATTACAAAATCAGTGTGTAAAACAGTGACGAATTTCAGTTTTGATTTTTATTTTTCTAAAAATACTTAGACATTGAGTTAGAGGCTCTAAGTCACGTGGAAGTTAGTTCATATATTGTGTGTGTTCTCTGAATTTTGGCTAAGGTCATAGTGAGGTCTAAGTTGGTTAACCAATGTCATACTTTTAGAAGGTCAGATTCTGGACGAATTCTGGACACTATGGATTAATGAATTTCTAAGGGGTATTTGTAAAAGGGTAATGGCTTTGGGAGAGCTATGAGAGGTTCATAGGACATATATGTAGCATGATGAATTTTGGTTTGAATTGTGGGAGTGTTTAAGTAGTGCGTTTAGGGCGTACAAGTGAGAGTGAAATTCTGCTTAAAACCAAAAAGTTTAAAGAGTAGCATTGAGTATAAATGGCATATGTAAGAGTGGGTAAAGGTTTTAAATAAGAATAGGACTATGATAGATAGCTTATATATCCATCATAGTTGAGGTTACATCATATTGGGTTGAATGCCTAATTGATGGTAGCTTATATTGTGTTTAATTATTTAGATTGTTCGTGAAGTTTTGTGAAGTTTTGTTGGATCCTTTTGGAAGCTAAGCATCAGGTGAGTTTCATAGTCCCACTTTTAATGTTTTTACATTGGGATGGAAATGATGCAAAGATGTTTTGAATGTGTTTAATCGCTGCGATTATGTGGTTTTACTTTAGGCATGAACGTTTATGTGGTTATTATATGTGGTATGCTTAATGTTGTTATGATTTCTGTGTGATTCCGGTTAGAGGGTAGTGCTTCTACCTATTCCAAATCTAATTGGAGGATTGAAATAAGATCCCATTTCTGTGTGATTCCGGTTGGAGGGTAGTGACCCTACTCATTCCAAATCTAACTGGAGGGTTGAAATAATACTCCATTCTGTGTGGTTCCGATCGGGGGGTAATGGATTACCCCAGGTGTGTTATGTGGATCGTGGGCATGTTCCGTCCCGTTATGATTGATTGTGAGTTATTTGATAGCCTATGTGATAACTAGCTTAAATTGTTCTGCCATGATATGTTATGTTAATCGCAGCAAATTGTTTTATTTAAAGATTGTTTTGGTGTCTTAAACCTATGACTCTCACCAACCATTGTGTTGACGTATTTTAGCATCATTTTCAGGTGAGCATCATGAGGTTAGGAGAAGTGGCTAGAGAGAGACTGCTAGGGTTGCATGGGAGTTCGCTCCTAAAATTGTTATATTTTTGCATGAATCTTTGTTGAATGCTTTGGTTTTTATTAGGATTGTGGATTTGTTATTCTTGTATTGGTGAGACCCCTTTTCATTAATACAAGATGTTGTTTTTGGTTTTCGATATTGTCATGACACATTGTGTCTTATGACTCAGTTATGCATTTAGTATTTCTCTATTGTTGACACCATTGTGTTGTGATGATATCCATTCTCGTTATGCCTCGCGTTTCCGCCTTGGCGGTGGGTTAGGTTTTTGGGTATTGTTATGACACTATGTTTCTTATGCCTTACTTTAGCTTTCATTTTAGTATTCTCTATAGAGACATCGTGTGTTGTCATGATAACCATTCTTGTTTACGCCTCGCGTTTCCGCCTTGGCGGGGTGTGACACCAATCCTTTCAAATAAAGAGATTATAAATCATCCTACTTAATAATTTCCGATGCAATACGCGTACTCACCTAACCTTCAAGGTGATTGATGACATGACGATGCATGTGCTCTAATGAGTATGGGACGAGTGTTTAAAACTCGTCTTCGAAGACGGGGAGTAGAACTATCAGGGGAAATCGACATAGAGTTCAAGATAGTTAATGAGTACTCGGTTAGAGTAAACAAGGTAAAGGTCTCGATAAACCAGTCAACATATCAATCATCATATAAATCCTTATATTACAAGTCCCGCCCACACAAGACTTGTAATACTTAAATTCACACATAAATTCTATTTATACCTATACTTGTGACGGGTTTTTGTTAAGCATATGCAACATATCAATCCTCATATTACAAGTCCCGCCCATACAAGACTTGTAATACTTAGATTCATACATAATTCCATGTAAACAAAAATTATGACGGCCTTCGCGTAATACGATATTGTATAAAGTTATGAGGAGGAAAAAAATTCTTAGAGACCATTGTTTAACTTACAATGTCTGAGAATGAAGTGAGACCATTGTGCAACCCACAATGTCTAAGCAGTAAAATGAGACCATTGTGCAACCCACAATGTCTAAGCAGTAAAATAAGACAATTGTACAACTTACAATGTCTTAAGAAATGTTATAGTATTTATATAATTAACTATTATATAAATAAACATACGATGTACGCAAAAGGAATGAAAACATATATATATTATATATATGTATGTCATGTAAGCACTTAAGGTAACAAGTAACCTAAGCAAGTAAGCAAGTAGTGTGTATGCACTTTGAAAATATTTGCTGTGATGCAATGCTTGTGAAAACGGTTATAGTCTAGGGTAAAATATGCAACCTAGTTCTCTATAACATGTGCTCTGATACCAATCTGTAACACCTCCAAAAATGTATCGCAGCGGAAATGTGTCCGGGAGCGTTACTACATAATACACAGCGCTAGATACAAGAGAACGACCTCTAAATGTGTCGTTTGAAAAGTAATCTCGTTGATTTCCTTGAAATTGATATAACATTTGTCCCATAATTGCATCACAATGAAAAGCTTGAAAACAACCCAACGAGATTTGATCATTTGTATGTAAGTAGAAATCCATGAATGAAATCTTGTCAAATTTAGACTCTAGTGCACATCAAGTAGGCTAAGCATCTAATTCACCTGAGAAAAACATACTTAAAAAGTGTCAACATTAAAGTTGGTGAGTTCATAGGTTTTTGTAAATACAATGTTGAACCAAAGTTCTATAAATTACGTATGACCATTTCAAACCTTGTGTGTTTCACAAAATGTATGTATGGGAATTCATAGATTCAAAGAGTTTGTAAAATATGCATACCATTTCATCCAAGTATCACAAATTGTACGTATGAAAATTGGGGACGCATTGTCTCAAAGTAAGGAATTGCCACATATTCAAGGCAACGTAAATGTTCAAGTGTGTATCAAACCATGATTATCATTACTCTAAGTTCATGAAACTGCGACGTAGACTTGTATGTATGCCACTTTATTCAAGGCGCAGTAAGAGTGTACCCATCGTAGGTGTTCCCTCCAAGAACACCCGGGCATTAATGAAAATAATATGTACCCATCATAGGTGTCCCCTCCAAGAACCCCCGGGCATTTATGAAAATGTTCATGTGTTTGTAATTGTTGGCCCTGAAGACTCAACCAATCGTGTTCGCAAACAAAGTTTATAACGTTCGTTTGCCCAGTGATAGCTAATCACCTGAACGGGGATTGTCAATCCCAAAATATCTATTTCATAACATCGCGCTCACCCTCCAAGTGATATACAGTTCATGCAACCTAAGCATAATCATAATCCATCGAGTAAAAAAGTATAGTATGTTGCTTCCATGAGTAAAAACCAATGTAGTAATCTCACCGTGAGAGTATTCATAAAAGCTGTAAAATAACCAAGTTATAGCGAGTGTTCACGCCCAAAAATTTGACCAAGTATTGTATCTCATCGCGAGATATATAAATAAGTATGTAAACCAATTTGTAATCAACCATGTAAATGCATTTGTAAACAAGCATGTTCTCACCCCAAAAATATATGTAAAACCAGTAAAACAGGGGAGCTATAAACTCACCTTGATGATTAAGAACGATCTGGCAGATAGGCATCTAATATGCACAACACAAACGGAAGACGAAGCGGCTTGATCAAGAAGTTGCAGTTTATCTTAACGGCTAAGACCCACTAGCCTAGGATAATGTATTTGGATTTCCCGATGAATGGTTACATCTACGCGACACGTTGATAAGGATTTAGATTCCCAAGTTGTAATAGTTTGGTGGTTGGTTAAATAAAATAAATCGAAAGTAAACGCAAAGTGTGTAATATATTTCCGTATATATTACATATGAAAAATGAACAAGTATATAATTCGTACCGTGAATTATATAACGAAGATAGACAATCCAAAGATTTATGTGAAGTATATAATACTTTACAGGTATTATATAAGGAACGTATGAAAATAATTGAAACAAAATATTTCGACACTAATTTAATTAATAAAAAGTCCTTGCATAAAAGTAGACACACGTCTTAAAGTTATGAATTAAACAACCGATGGTTAGTCAAAGCTTTAAAAAAGTTATGATTTTAACCTTTCTCGTCGGGAATTTATAAATTAATCTTTTATAAATTAATCTTTCGTCACATTGACGGATCGTAGCTAAAATCGTTGTCTCATTTGTAAAAGTATAATTCTTATTCGTTGTCGAGTTATTGTACAGTTATAATTTAATATATCTTTAAAATATAACTTATTCCCTTTTACCGGGTTTCTAAAATAATAGAGGTTTAGTAAAACATCACTAAATATATAAATTTCGTCATGATCTTTCTGGTTATATAACGTTTCCCATATTTATAAAATCTAATGTTTTTTTTCCACTTTCCAAACAACCCGCGTGTTTTAAATATATATATATATATATATATATATATATATATATATATATATATATATATATATATATATATATATAAACAAAAACAAAGTAATGAATATCACATTTATTTAACCATTAACCACCATTTAGTTCAGATTTATAATTTATAAATCTTGTGTTATATTTATTAGTCAATTGTATAAACCAAACTAACCCTTATTGGTCTTTCTGCTAAACCAAAGGCACCCTTAGTGCGTTCTTGCACACCCAAACACCCCTGTATGTGTTAACTGCGAAACCAAACACTCCCGTTTGGCAAATCTGCCAAACCAAACACCCTTATATGGTTTTCCTACTACACCAAACGCACCCTCTTGCGGTGCAAAACCAAAACATACCCTATTTGGTGATTAACGAAACCAAACGCAGCCCTTGCTGCTGCCATACATTCCAACACACCTTTGCTCGGGGCTGACCCGAACCCAACGCACCATTTGGTGCTTATTTTACAAACCAACCGCACCCTATGCGGTGAAAACACAACCAACCGCACCCTTGATGATGAAAACACCAACCGACCGCACCCCTTGCGGTGAAAACACGAACCGGACGCACCCGCTGTGGTGGTCGGTTAGACCACCGAAACAAACACCCTGGTGGTGTTTTTATCAAAACAAACGCACCCTTTTTGGTGCGGCACAGAAAACCAAACGCGCCTTTTGGTGCGAGTATGTAAACCAAACGCACCCTTAGTGCGGCTGAGTAGAGGTGGTGGTGTCGGTGGGTGTAGGGCTGTGGTGGTGGTGGCGTTATGATGACGATGAGAGGTTGGTGGCGATCGTGGTGACATTGGTGTTGGTGGAGTGTAGAGATGGTAGCAGCGGCGGTGAGGATGGAGTGGGATGGTGAGTGGCGCGGCGCGGCTACCGAAATGGGGGGGGGGGGGGCGCGTGGCAGTGAGTGGTATGGTGGATTGGATAGATCGGGTGATGAGAAATGTTTTTGGTTTCGGCCAGAAAAGTTTTCCGGTGGCGACGGCGGTGGCTGGCGGCCGGAATCCGGCGGCGGCGGAGGGAGCTCGCAGGAAAAATTGAGAGAGGAAAGAGAGCATGTAATATGTGTGTGTGTTTAATTTTTGATGAAAACAAAAATATGTGTATAACTTTTATTTATATAGTAAAAGTTATAAATTGAAATGATAAATGCTCAATAGTTTAGGGTTAATTGTGTAAGTTTTTAATATAGTTTTGATAACTATCGGTTCGGGACTCGTTTGAACTAGTTAACGGTCGATTCGAGTCACGAAACTTGCGCCATTGTTTTCCAAATCATTTTTCTGATGAAAATGAGTATTTACTTGATAGTATTTCATAAATATTTTTATAACATTTATAAAAATATTTGTTATTTATTTTGTGACCCGATTATGCCTTGACCGAAAATTAAAAGTGCAATATTTTTAACTCGAGATAATCGCGTATCAACAAACGATTTGAATAAAATGTTAAAATATTTTAATTTAATATTTTTATTAAATAAATAGTGATAAACAAAATAAATTTAATTATTTTTGTGTCGGTACGCGTTGTGTGCGCTGTTCAAAATTTTGCGAGGCTGTTTTAGCCCTTTTCTGCTTGTTTCCAAGTCTCGGGTAAAACTAAAAAGTTGTCCGGAATGTCGTTCTACATCAAATTGCTTTAGAGTCCGAGTTGTGAAAACGTGATTTCGTGGTTCGTTTTCGATACGTCAGCTTAGAAATAATCTATATCTTTTTCGTTTTTAAGTCAAATAAGTTGAAAATAACTTTGTACTCGAGGTGTGTAATAATAAATATGATTTATTATTAAAATATGTTCCGAAAATTTTTACCAGTTACGCGGTAATCGTTTTCATGTGACGATAAAAGACAAAAGTCAGAAAGTCACATCGGACCTGAAAAGTCAAGGGTAAAATAGTCATTCAAAATTTCAAAAATTGCCGGATGTTACAGTACCTACCCCTTAAAGAAATCTCGTCCCGAGATTAAATTTGTGTTAACCATTTGTGCAACCAAGAAAAGATTTAAGATTTAATAAACCAGTTCTAAACAAAACGCTGATAACTTTATTCAGCAAAAATTCGGTGTTTCGACACTTCTCAATGTACCAAAAATTTTGGCTAGGTTTGACCAGGATATTTAATCCGTCAAAATGGGTATCTCAAAAAAAAATCATTATAGGTCTTATGACTCAATGCTGTTATATCTCTCTTCTGGGTTGCGTTCGTTTGAAATCCCACGTGTATTGTATTATTGTGATTTAAATTCAAAATGCCACCGACGAGAACCGCTGCATCCACCATGCCTACGACCACTTGCTCAGAATAAGTATTGCAGGAATCTGTGTCCTGATATAGTCTATGTTAAGTGATCTATTATTTGATGTCTCCTCCTATCCGTAGAAAACATCATGCTTCAGTGGCTTTTGCAACTGGGTGTAGGAGGATTAACAAAATCAGACGGGGTAACCGCAAGATTCGAGTTCCCATTGCTATGTGGCCTTGTAAAGTTGAAGAAAAGATGACGTTGAAAGAGGTTGATGGAAAAACAATCCAGGAGTTTGAAACGAAGATAATTGCCAAGGATGGCACTATCACCAGAGTTCCGGGAACATTTCAAGGGTACGAAACGTCAGAAGAAGAGTCAGTGGAACGACCAAGGGAACGCGACCTGTACGAATTTGTGAATCATCCACAACTTCAGCAAAGGAGTCACAGGAATGAGTTTGCACCACATTGGCTACCCCAGTCAAGTGGTAACCTGAATGGATGGTTAGTAGAGGACGAGGATGAAGTTGAAAGGAATGAAGTGGATGCAGACCTTGAGTCTACTGCAAGTAGCAAGCCTGTGTGGGAGAAGACCACTAAAGATGATCGTGACTGTGCGTCTTATCACTGTCCATGGTGTTCTAAGTAGTTGTTATGTTTTAGCTTGTTTTGTTTTCTTTCGGCGTTTGGAGCCATGTTAGGGATGTTATTTTCGATGTTGGATTTTAAGTATTAATGATAAAAGTGATTATTAGGATTATTCTTTGTGTTATGTGTTGGGTTTATTTGTTTCAAGGTGCTATGTGGTGTATTTAATTGTATGAAGTGTCTTCATAGGAGGGAGTACAACTGTGAAAGGGGGCATTTATAATTATGGTGGCCAACATAATTATACATGCGCCACGACACAGGTGGACTTGCAAGTATGATTACATGGATTATTGTGATGTGTAGTTATTGATTGCATGATGAGATTATGATCCGTATTATATCGTCTAATGAATGTAATTTTTTTATATCCTATAGAAAATGGCTCCAAACTGACGAAGTGGTCCTAGCAGTAGCAACAACAACGAGAACCCCGACGTTGCTACTGTCATCGCACAACAACTACAAGCCATCATCACTCAAGTAGCTAACAATGCGAACAATGCTAATAATGGTAATAACGGTGGTGGAAATGGAAATGATGGGAACAACGGATGCTCTTTTAAGACATTCCAATCTTGCAATCCCAAGGAGTACGATGGGAAAGGTGGTGCAATAGCGCTTACTCGTTGGATCGAGAAAATGGAAAATGTAATTGATAACAGTGGGTGTGCCGAGAACCAAAAAGTGAGATATGCTACCAGCTCACTAGTAAATAAGGCCTTGACTTGGTGGAACACCCAATGTCAAGCAAGAGGACGTGTGGCTGCAATGGCTTTATCATGGAACGATTTTAAAGCATTAATGGTTGAAGAATTCTGCCCAAGTAATGAAATGGAAAAGTTAGAGAATGAGTTCTGGAATCACAAGATGGTAGGAGCTAATCATGCTGCTTACACAGATAGATTTCATGAGTTGGCCAAGTTGGTCCCACATTTAGTTACACCTGAGTCATCTCGTATTAATTTCTAGGTTTAAGTGCTTATTAGGTTTAGGTATTTAGCTGTCTAAGCTTATTTTTCTTTTTCCTTAGCTTATTTAGTTTTTTAAAATGCCCAACACTTAGCCTTGTTGCTTTTTTAGTTTTTAACCAAATCTGTTACTTTTCACAGTTTATTTCTGTGCTTAATTATGGTTTCTGTAAAAAGTCATTTTTCAAAAAGTGCTTATTTTCAAGTCCTTAAGCTTTTCTATAAAAAAATTTGCAAAATAAAAAAAAACATTAGGAAATTGGGAAGTCTATTGTGAGCAAGGCTCGAACCCTGGACCTCACCAACCTCAACCAACGTTTTTAACACACACATCCACTACCACTCTGCCCTTGGGACTTCCTGGTCATATCTTGCACAATTTAGTATTTAACCTATTTTAGTCTATTTAGCTTATCATCCTTATTTGGCTTATTTATAGCTTATCCGTTAAGCCAATTTTCTAGTTTTTATTTTTTATAGATTCTACATAGTTAAAACTACTTTTCGTAATTTTTTTAGATTTTTCATAATTAGTTTAATATTTTTAATATTTAATTTAGATTAAAACTGTTTTAATTCATAATAAAAAAACATATCCTTTTTATTTTTTTTCTTAGCCCACTTCCCATTTTTTATATAAGCCGGTTATACAAGCCCAACACCATCCTTCTTTTTTTTTTATATACCGATCCAACATATATTCATAAATAGAGAGATCATAGAACACAACGTCTCACTCCCTCTGTTCTCTTCTCTGTTCGACGCCAACAACCACAACACCATCATCAACATCTTTTAATCTCTAACAAATCCCTTCCTTTTTGTCCCCAAACCTTTATAAATTAACCCTAATCATCCTTCATAAACTTTAATCAACCATGCATGAAGTTTTCAAGATTCTTGATTTTTAAAAAAATTAATTGCCTTCAAGATTAATAAATTATTGTCGAAGAAAAGGAGTTCCAGGGTGTTATTGTGGTGAGTATTGAAGATTTTGTGTCCAAGAAGGTTAGGGTTCTTTGTGTTTGGGGTCCTTGTTTCCGCGACCAAGAATAAGAACACCCTAGGGGTTTTGGTTTTGATCATCCTTTACTTACATTGCACTTTGTGAGTAAACTCCTTTAAGTTTTATGTGGATTAATTATATATATGATTTCATGTTATAAAATTTTTATGTCGGGAATCCTTTATAGTTCATGCATAATATGTTCTTGAGTTATTCAATGATTTAGAATAATAAGGTTGATTGATAGACTAGTTTAGGCTTGTTAGATGTGTTATTGATGCAAGAATTTGGCGAATTGAAGGTGTTATTAAACACCCTAATAGACCAGAAAGTTCAGGTAGTTATTGGCGAAATTGTGGTTTGATCGAACAAGTTTTGATCTAGAATTAGGATAGGTTATGTTCATAGCTACGCGGCGCTAGTTCGCACGCCTTCTAACTCCTAATAACGAATCCTACACACTAGTTAGAAGTTTGGAAAGTGTATCGGCAAAATTCTGCATACCTCAATTTTTAAGCCGAATTTTGGGTCATCTTTAGGACGTCGTAACTTGGTCATGCCAATAGCTTTGGTAGATTTGCAGGACACTAAGATTAACTACTCCGAGTCTACTTTCCAACGAGCTAGGCCTCGTCGATTTTCAATGTTTAAAAGTGGGTCAAAAGGCATTTACAAACCCAAGTGCCAAAACTGAGTTTGCTGTCCAGAATTTTAGCTGTAGAGATGTGCTGTGCAGGCGGGTCAAAACTTCATATTTTTCTACGAAATTGAAACTGGAAATGGTCCATGATATGTGTGACCTACTGGAATTTTTCCAGATTTTTGTGAATTTTTTTAGGGGGTCTGCTGCTGTCCTACATTTGCATAGTCCAGCAGCCACTGTTTTTAAGCATTCATTGTTAATGTGTATTCCATATGGGGTTTACTTAGGCTATGGTTATCGGACTAACCACGGTGGATAAATATCATATGATAGTAGCATGATATAGAGGGTGACCAACTAGTTTGACCATTTAGTGCCTCGTTAAGTGAGTCGATCACCGAGCTAAAATGTATAGTTTTCGGAAAAGTGTAAATTAAGTTGTCATGGATTCTCGACATAGAATTTTCATACATGTAAGAGTATATATATATATTAATCATGTATCATATTATATATATATACTTATGTTATTAAACATGATCTCTGAAACGCGAATCATTATTATTATAGGTCGTGATTAATTCGTCGCTTCTTTCTCTTTTCGTGATTTCTCGGTTGGCACTTCTATTCACGGTGAGTTCATAGCCTCGCCTTTACTAATTAAATGTTTTATTAAACCCCCGCGAGGGAGATACATGCTTGCTTTGAAAATTTGAACACAAGTTGTTTTTGGTATGCTGGACCCGATTATGTGTTATTGTCATTGAGTAGCTATTGCCAAAGTCCCTAATTTCATGAACCGTCAATTGCCTATAATGGGTGAGCGCTAGTGCATTTAATAGATCTATTGGGTTTGACAACCCCGTCCGAGGTTTGAATCGAATTCTTTCGAGCACCTTTTTAACGGACGATTTGTATTGAGAATCGTAGGTATGAGGCAATAATACCTAGTACTGGGGCAATGGG
Source organism: Tanacetum coccineum (assembly GCA_026074375.1). NCBI lineage: Eukaryota > Viridiplantae > Streptophyta > Magnoliopsida > Asterales > Asteraceae > Tanacetum > Tanacetum coccineum. The sequence goes on along the minus strand of BQNB010027460.1, from coordinate 8,996 downwards.
CAGGGCACAATTGGTTTGCATACAAGTTTATGCGTTGTTGTTAAGGTTTCGGTTTTGTTCTTGTGCTCTATGATATAGGTATTTGTATATGGCTTGTGTAGAACTAAGTCACTTGATGAATTATCTTGTTGTTCTATCTTTTATTTAGATAAAACTTAGGGATTCACTCAACGTTTCGTTGACTTTTTAGCATGTCTTATCTCAGGTAATCAAGGATGAAGACTTGGAGCACACGAGGAGGAGCCTGCGCTATTTTATTTTGTTAAACTGTTTTAAGTTCCATTCCTCACAAATACATTTAAATTATGGTTGTGGTTTTAAAACTTGTATGTTGGTTTTGGTTACGATCCCGTTAGACAACTTTTGCACTCTGAATTTCTATGAATGGAACTAAGTTTTATAACGTCTCTTTTGAGTCGTTCTTTGTAATTTATGTGTGATTGAGCTATGATTTAACACCTAATTGTTGTTTCCGCTGCGTATTAAATTGGGGGTGTTAAAGAGCACCATAAGTTAGATCACACACCTTTGCTAGATTTGTCAATTCTTTGTCACATCGTTTCTAAGCACGAACAAGTTACCTCCAAATTTTGTAAGCCATTTGAGATATGATAAGAACACAAACCCAAATAATTCCACTTCACCGTCAAATAAGTGATAAACAATCTTCTTCGTAACCAATTAATCAAATAAAAATGTGCCTTTATAAACATGTTGAGAACATATAAACCAAAATCCAAAAATCAAAACTTTCTGTTTTGTCCGATTTCATCCGATATCTGATAGTCCATCCATCTTTGTTGTTCGATCTCGGGTAGTACTAGCCGTACTAAGTATCACAAAACAGTACTAACTAGTCACGCACCAGTATTAACTTTTCCAAACCTACTGGCAGTATTAATCAATATACTCTAGAAGTACAAACGTTTTTCTTTCCAAATAAAACACCATCTATGTGTGGACTTTCAATCACCAACAAATCAAACAAACATCCCATATACATATTATATGTACCTTCCCCTTAAACTTAGCAGCTCAATATAGTAATCGTTATCCCAAGCAGTATTAATAAAAAGAGCAGTAGTAAATACCAAGCTTAACAGTAGTAATATTACCTTTGTCCAAAATCAACCAGTAGCTTAAGAGAACATTGTTTTGATAAGATTTGAAGCTGTAACATTTAACAAATAAGCACACAATCCATAACTAAACATGAACCTTGACATATCACTTTTAGCAAACTGTCATCACCATAATCAACTATCATGAATAGATACCGTATTGTCCCATTACTAACTCCAACACTAATAACTTAGACTAGTAGTAGCAGCTTCACCTTACCACTGGCAGCATTAAATAACCTTGGCAGTATTAACACTCGTTAGCAGCATTAACGATCATCAACTAGCAACACAAACTGCTTTGAGCAGTAGTAACATTCTTTTGAGCCCAATGCTAGCAGTATTAAGTCTTCTACAGGCATTACTAACAATGGTATGGAATCAGAATAGTAGTAGAGTTATACGCATTATACCTTGAAGACGATCTTAAATCAATGAGTTCAGCTCACATCAGGTTCAACAATAAGCTGCTAAGATATCGAAACCTTAATTATCGATCCTTGCTGTTAACCGCTGCTACTTTTTCTATTCACGAACATAACACAAAAACGACTTCACCATGTCATGAAATTCATAGTCATAGTGACCATGGCATCTACAAATTGAAAACAATAGCAATCAACGATTTGCAAAACCTATAAAAATGTAACAAACCATGCTCTCTTTTGGAACGGTTTTTACAAGAAAAGTGTTCCAAACTTTTCTTTTCTATCAACATTCTGCTACGTCAGCCATACACCTTCTAGTACACTTACTGCCCTTGTTGCTTCCAAAATTAGGGTGTGATGAAAATCTTTTTCATACGCACAACCTGTTTCCTAATCAGATCTCGTGTTGACATCACAACACATCAATCGTTTACCCTTGCAAACTTCTACACGTTCTCCAACTTTTCAGATATAACGATTTAGGGTTTTGCAGAAAAAACCTAATTTTCACCAAACGTGTACCACTACTACAAAAAAAGCCATAGAAACTGGTCAAAATAGCCCATAAAGAGTGGTTTTGGAACCACTCTCCGAGGGGGGGTATCTCCATGATCGAAACATATGAAAACCGGTTATGCAACCAGTCTCTATAAGAAGAATCGACATCGGTTCTCTCCTTAAGAAATGGTCTCCTTAACAATTGGTCTCCATACTGGTTCTCCCGAAACATGTCTTTATAACAACATCCAACCAGTCTTTATATAGATTAAAAAGATATGTTTTTATCTCAAAACCTGTCTTTTTTTAATCATTTAAAAAAAATTAGAATTCTTTAATAAATTCCAAAATTTACAAATTTAACCCACCAAAATAAAGAAATATAAATACAGCAAATATATATAAACTGAGTTAGATGGACCAAAAATGTCAAAATCAACAAATTAAAGTAAATAAAGACAACTTTCATTTCAGCTTAACATAAAGCAAATACAAAATTCAAATCAAATTAAATCACTAGAATTCAACAAATAACTATAAAGAAAAACACTAGAATTCAACTTAATTATCTAGGTCTAATCTCGCCACAATGTAAACCATGCGCCAATGATCGCGTTCAACTCTTTGTTCTCCAACGGACGCTCATTACTCCACGGTACCTACAAGTAATTTAATAAAATGAAAACATCAGTAATGTATATGCAGTTTTATCGTTGTTGACATTGGGTTAGCACTATTTGCTATTCTAAAGCTTACAGAACAACCTAGAACAACCTGATAATGCATACTAAAGCGAATTCTAGAAGAATTGGATTCCGCTTTGCTGCAATAGTTTCCTTAGGCTGCTTCTACACATATTTGTGTTCTGATGTAGGGACTAAGTATATTAAGTAATTTGATATTTCTACTCCGGCCGAGGGATTATGTATCTTATATAATCTAAAGCTTCTAAGTATATTCCTATTCTTATAGAGGGATTAAGTATCATCTGGAACATTCTTAAACAAAGACTGAACTGGTCAAACATTCACTATACTAGTAATCTAATCTGTAGGCTTTGCAAGGTATTTAACTAGTCAACTCCTCCAGCAAAGCCCATTTTATACAAGATAACCAGCCTATATAGCAAATGGTACTTAGCTACTTAGGAAAGCTATTAAAAGGTTCAGGGAATGCCCCAATTGCTTTATAAAGGCACGAGAAAGATAGGATGATGATTGTATGGTGGTAGTCCCAAATAGGTCTTTTTTCTTCCCTCTGTTTGATAATGGTCCGCTTATGGTGAAAGCTTCATATGAGAAATGATTGAAAACTCCAAAATAATTATACACAATACAAGCTAGGATTTAAATATTCAAAATGAATGGAAAATAAATAGGACCATATAATAAAATTGATGATAAAAGGGCCTAAATAGCTAGGATAATGATTGAGAAAAGGTATTACCTGATAAGATAAACTGACTCATTTTCAACTGGAGTACATAGGATATTATGATATGGACGCTCGTTAAAGCAGTTGATATTTGACTTTTCAAAATTACGACATCGAGCAAGAGTCCTTGGAGAAGTCATTTCAACATGTTTTAGCACCTTTTGAATCCCATATCTAGAGCTTCGTCTAATAGCCTGCTAAACAATAACAAACATAGGTTATATGTTTGAGCAAGATCTTGAGCTATAGGCGAAAAGTTAAACTTATAAATAGGTCAACATTGATTATAATCCATCTCCAACTAATCAACTAGAAAAATAGCGTGTAACCTAAGAAGGTTGTAAAAGATGGTTCACAAGAGTCACCAAATAAAATCAAGAAATCTAGACGGTTTCGCATGAAAAATCTTTACAATTATCCCTTTTATCCTAATTATTAGATTCCCTTTCTCTTTAATTCTCATAAAGACGAAAACCAACTTTTAATGTTAACAACAATTCATATATAAAACAAAATGAACGAAAACTGACTTCAAACGTCATGGTGGTGTAGAGTCCGTGTTAGACTTCATATCAACCAACCATAAATAAACTATTCCAATCCAAGACGAATGTGGTAAACCACTAAACTTATTACATTCCATTATCGTCGTGATTGGTTCAACCACCATTAGGTCCTTGAGTGAAAAATGACCAGGACCGCTTCTAAGAATAGTGTCTTTAATTGACAAGGACTATACACAATGTACACACCCATGGCCCTTTACAGGCTTGTAAAGGGTGGATCATCTGCTAGCCTCTAAAGACCCATATAGGATGTTATTTACTTGTATGCATTACGCACACCCATGACTGAAGTAAATGCAGTGTTCACCTATGTTTTCGGTTCCCCTGAACTGTTCAATTCTTGGTTCTTTTGTATTATTGTTAATTACATAGTTTTTGTATTCATAGTTCAGGTATTAGCTAGTTACAGAAATGTAAAAAGACCGGACCTTGCCTAAGTGAGAATTAAGAATGCTTGAAGATAACTAGCCTTCCTTGCCAAACATAAGAAGGCTATATAATTACCAGTTCGGCAGGCTCTGTAAAAACAAAACAAAAAATAGATAATAAGACCAGGTAGCTTCTGTAATATGTAAAGGTTAAACTAAGAGATGGAGAGCCTAGCCACACGCCCACACTACGAGCAAATAGCACTTCTGTAGCTTGACGTATCCCAGGTGTCATCTTGGCAAGATCAAGTGAGAGCTCTGATGGTTCAACCTAAAATTATTTCAACTTTTTACAAAACCCATTGGATATAAAACAAGTCGAATGATGTTGATGACTTACTTTATAGCCTGGGTGTTTGTCCAGTTTAAGAAGTGCATAATAACCTCTGAATTCTCTTTCCGTAGGCACCTCTATTCCTTTCTTCCGATGATGGTTCATATTTTGTTCATCTGTTCAATGTTGAGATGCGCATCGAAACCCTCTGAAAATCCTTCTCCTTTTTTATATTGGCATAACTCATGCATCGCTATAATGTGAAGCCGTATCTGAAAGCAGAAACAGGTTAGTGCTTGAAATATTTAACAAACATCAATCAGAATATGAACCAAATACACCAAGCAGATATACATTCCAGTGAAATTCAAAGTAGGTATAAGATACCACTGTGTTTAACAAAATGCAGGTCAGGTAAAAGTTCAAAACAGGGTTAAAAAAGAATATGTCTCATTTATACGAGTTAAAACTGGCCAGGTTGGGTAGGGTTGACCCACTAAGACTTTTCTGTCTTTAAAAATATGAGTACTTATTGCATCAATTATGATTACAACAAATAGTGCAATGACAAAGATATCTAAATCATTAAATAAAGTAATTAAGAGGTTGTATTCGTTTCAAAACTTTGACCGTATTCAACTTGTCAAACCGGTTCCCCTTGGGGTCATTTGTTTAGTTTTACACGATGTTTATAATGGTTTTTTGTGCCTAATGGTAAACAAATGGTACAAGAAGGGGCTTTGACTGGTCTAGCATCAGTTGTTGATTCATCACAGGTAAGTCAACATAATATAAATATGACTACTAGCCTACTATCGTTAGTTGTATTCTAAAATGATGACAATTATCATATAATAGACAAAGTCATACATAATAAGCATAAAGCAACTACTATACAAAATACAAGTTTGTTTCCTTAGGCAAATTAATCAAATTTGAACCAGCAAACAAAAACTGTATTTTCCATACCAAAATCAATGTTTTCAACCCAAAACCTAAATTGATCTGTATTGAAGTCAAACACCAATTTATAACACAATGTTGCTCAAGTTAACTTTGCTATGTTACCACAAGTAGGGATGTCAGTAGGGTTGGGTTGACCCGACCCGAACTCGAACCCGATAAGGCTTATCAGGTTCGGTCAAATCGGGTTAAAATTATTTTTCGGGTTATTTTAACCTGAACCTGATAATCTGATAGTGTTATCGGCTCGAGTTCAGGTTAGATAATTAATATTATCGGGTTATCAGGTCAACCCGAAAATCTATTTGTCTAAGAACAATGTGACTTTCAGAAGACATGACTTTTCCTACTTACTTTTATACATATCCTCCCCGACTATAATCTCTTCTTGCCAGGTTGGCAGACAATATTTTACTAGAACCATTTGAAATAATCCTAGTTCCATCATCAACTGTCAAATGTGAAAGTTATTAGTTATAGCTCATATGACTACCGTACTTGCAATAGCCTCTTTTCTTTTTTCTCTTTGGATTCAATTTTTGTTAAAAAAAACATACTTGATTTGTTTGTAACATTGAAAACTACTTTCTATGATAATTGACACAAGACATTTAGTAGTTTCGCTCTCGACTAATTGAAACCCCTCATCATTTCTAGGACTATACCTATTCTCCACTTTGTGGTTACACTTCTGGCCGTTTGTTTACCAAAACATATACCAATGATGTAATTATCTATTTGTCTGAGAACGAATGTTGTTTTTCAGTAGACATGACTTTTCCTACTCACTTTCTATACATATCTCCCATCTATGATTCTCTTCTTGCTAGGTTGGCAACAATATTTTACTTAGGACCATTGAAAATAAGTACTTGTTCTATCATCAACCGTCAAATGGAAACTTATTGGTTATAAGCTCATATGGACTAATATGGTTATTTGGTGCATAAATAGGAACAATTTCCATAAGTACTATGGTGCAGTTATGCCCAACATACATCACAAATCAATATTGCTCATTTATAGTTTTTTTTTGAGCTTTTGACGAAACACATACAAAATATATTAACCTTTGTGAGACCTTCCATTAAGGAAAGGTCGTGAATTTCTATCCTCTCGAAATATGTGTAAATACTACATTTACTTCTTCCTTAACATATTTGAGGTTATATCAGAATTATTATAAGCTTCACAAACAATGTCCAGATGATGTAGAGGTTATATTTCAAAGAATGCGCATGTTTCATGCATAGATACACATAACCATGAGCCTAAGTGATTCTCATGTTGTATATGCAAATTAGAAAGAAAGAGAAAAAAAAGGATTCATAGTCTGCACGGATTCAAGAGATACATAACAAGACCAAAACCAACATAGAAACCATGTGTCATGTATTTTCAAAACCAATGTACCAATAGCATTCATACAAAAAATCGGAGCACTAAAAGAACAGTACATCTTATTAATAGCATAACAATACACTAGCAGATAGCAGAGGAGCAACGAGTCTACAACAAAAAACTTAAGCACAACACTTGACCATGTGATTCAGAAAGTAAAGATAGAAATCTACATGATTTAGATAGGCATGCACTTCAAACACAAACTTTGCTGAATAAACATTACATATTTTATACCTACAAATATTATAGAAAGAAAGATTATCTGATAATTATTAAAGACTAGAAATGCAATAAGGGCAATTTACCAGCAACATTTTTTTTTAATCTTTCAGAAGCACAAGTCCGAAGCCAAATAATATCTAATATCACGTTGCAACCACCACGGAATGCCATTTTAGCCAAGTATAGAAGGTAAGTACCATCTGAATCCACCGAAGCTCGTATGTATGTTCATTGGGGTAAATGCTAAATAAAATTGAAGGTGTGATACTGGAGATAGGCATAAGGAGGATAGATGAACAGGTTTGAGAGATTGATTTAGAGGAAAGAGGGAAAGCCGATTTGGGGAAAGGGGGAAAAGCTGATTTGGGTAAATAACTTTTTTTAAGGGGGGCGGGAACAGTTTAACCTAAAATTTCATTTTGGAGGGGTGGTAGGTGGTTCCAAATTTTTATTAGTTTATATCTTGCTTTTTTAAAATGTTTGCAACACTTATAAAAAGGGTTGCATTAGATCTATAAATGCTAACACTTAATTTAAAAATGTTGCTTAATGTCCAATGTTCTCTAAAAAGCAACATATTTTAAAAGTGTTGCTTATAATGTGTCGCATTAGCTTCGTTTTGTTGTAGTGCCTACATACCAATGTATTTGATTGTTAAACAAGACCGGTTGTTTTATATAAAATAGTGTCTGTAACATAAATAAATAGAGACATGTTGTTACCTACACACACCAGCGTCTTTAATTGTGTGAAAAAACTAGTTTTTTTATAAAAAATGGTGTCCATAACATTAACACATAGAGACATGTTGTTGCATACACACCGGTGTCTTTAATTGTGTAAAAAGAGTGGTTTGCACCCCCAAAAACCAATTTTTATACAATTTCTATTATGAAAACTGGTTTTTTCAAGAAAACCTAATTCCATTTATTCCCTTCCCACTATTTTTTTGTCATAGAGATAGGGTTTTACATAACCGATCTTTTTGGGGGGTGTTTTTAGCCTTTTTTGTAGTAGTGCACCATGCCATGCATCTCTCCAAAAACTAGTAGTAAAACCGTCTTTCACTTGATGTTTAATAGAAGAATAAAGGGTGATGCCTTTTTCGTGCATGGTGTTGATTGCCCCCCACAATCCTAGCCCAAGTACCAGAACCTCCACATTGATGAAAAAACACAGAACCTATCGTGCCGTATGAACCATGAATTTCTGAAACAAATTTGGCCCATAGAGCTTGAGGGCTATTAAAAAATCTCCATCTCCTTTTTTGTAAAAGGGCAAGATTTAAAGCCTCAAGAGACCCAATACCTAAACCACCTTTCACCTTTGAAGCTAAAACCGAATTCCAAGCGATCCAAGGATTTTTTTTATCCCATCCGTGCAACCCCAAAAGAAATTAGCCCGTAAAGATTCTAGACGCTTGTTAATTAGCTTGGGCATATGAAAAAGAGAAAGATAGTAGACTTTGTTGATAAAATATAATGCCTAAAAACATTACTAATATTTTTCACATCTTTACGTTTTGATAATCACAAAATATAAAAACGTTCAATGTAAAATTAAACGTAAACAAGTAATTAGTAGTAAATTTTCATTTCAAAAATTATATCACTTCAAGGTATGAATAAATAAATGCTTAATGCATTTTATGATCAAAG